>JAIPRM010002868.1:0-28416 GCA_025469315.1 Stegophylla sp. TES_Ste_2020
TAATAATTTTGGAGGCTATCCCTCAAAATCACTTGAATTCTCCCAATTTTTTTTATAAATTGCACACGGTTAACACCAATAGGGGAGAGTAAATCAAAAAATAAATATTTTAACTAATCTAACCTAACCCCTTCCCCTTAAAAAATTTTTTTTTATTCTAATTTCACAAATGTTCATAAAATCAAACATTCTAGAAAGGTTGATTACCAGTATCTTATAGTTTGAGAAAAATATACATTTTCTTTTTTTAATTATTGTAAATTTCATATTAATTTAAGATGTGTTGTCGGTCCAGATTTCTGCCTTCCGCGGTCCGCCAGTTGCCGACCGCTGGCATAAAACATGAATCTTTAAATTTTTGATATTTATATCTTATATAATATGACCACTGAGTTTGGGACTTATCTACATATATATATAGCAAGGGTGTACTTTTATTTACAAGTAATTACAAGTAATTCTCTTTGACTCACTTTGATTTTTTTTAATGACAGTCCAATCGAGTTAAAATCTTTAATATATTCATAAATAATTTTAAATGTATGCCTTATTATGTTATATTGTTATATTTATTTATTTTATTATTGTATCTGTCATATTTTTTGTAATTAAGTAGTATAAGTAATCTTATTATTATGTTGAGTATAGCTAATAAGTATTATTCTACACTTTCTGTACTGAGCCCTTAATAAGAGCGTTTATTGTTATTAATAAATAAATAATAACAAATAAAAATATTATAAAATCTGAAATTTAAATTGGCATGTTATTTGCATATTTCATGAGCTTTCCTATTAAGAATTTATTTTATTGTTTTTTTTTTTTGCATATTTTAACATTATAGTCAGTTTTAACTAAAATTCTACAGATTTCCATCAGAATTTATTCCAATAGTTTTGTTTAACCGAAACGTGCTACATTCTATACTTTTAACATAAACTTTTGATGAAGAATCTTGATGACATGATACTTTAGTACGGTAATTTTTTTCTATTTTTAACAGTTTTTCAAAAAAAAAAAAACAAAAATGAAACTACCGATGATTACAGGAAAACAGTAAAAGGTCCAATAAAAAAGATTCCAATGACATCGATTATAGTTATTTAATAACTCCAATAACAATAGCTATTAACAATAGTGTAGAACAGACTGGGTAAAATTTTCAAATAAATTTTACCACATTTGGGATAAAAATTTAGGAAATAATTTTTAGTTTCTAAATGGAGTGAAAAAGCTAGTGTTTTTACAATTTTAAATTCATTACTTTATGTGCAACTTTTACAATCAGAATTAACATCTCTAGATGGCACTTTAAAGGGGTAATTTTTCGAAATTGTCGAGAGTTTTACCAAAATTTTGGAATGTCTATCTAAAATTTGACAAAACGACTTTATAATTTAAACTTCATGAATAAATAGATAGACAATAATATGAAAAACATTTTGGCGAAAGAACATTTTTAATATCTAAGTTATTTTTTTCCAATACTTTTTCCTCTTGAAATGTTTTTTTCTTTCCAGTTACTGTAAAACAACATGTATACACATATGTATTTGTCAATATATGACAAAAAAAAAAAAACACTCTTTCAATTTGCTATGTTGATATATTTCCAAAGTAAACTTAATTATTAACGCACTCTAATCGTTAAATCATTAGTCGCTTTCGACTTTAGAGAGGATAATTGGTCATTAAATAGAACGAAAAAAAGTTAATGCCGAGATGTCGTCTTATGTGCATCGGTGTAATTTTTCAATAACAATTATAAAAAAATTGGAACGCGTAAAAAAACACTGATAGGTTCGCTTCCCCATTTGTAAGTACACAGCGAACACGTGCTCGGCGGTTCAACGAGATAGAAACAAATAAATAAAATATATGTAATATGCAAAAACGATATAATAAACGAATAATTTTGATCAAGTATTCATTTATTTCCTTAAAAATTTCGGGGAGGGTTTAAATCCTCCCTCCTCCCCAATGTAGTGTACGAGGCTAGTTCCAGCATTCAATTATTTGAAGAACATGCTTAGCACAGAATTACAAAGTGTGTGCTACTGGCTATCCATTTTTATGGCGTAGTTTTTTTTTTTTTTTTTTTTTTCATGCTACGAGTAATTTATTATAGTTAAAAATTCACAAGACGTTACTTCATCGACTAGAAAATGTGATACGAGAAATAAAATATGCAGTATGACCAGTAATAAATGTCGGTAGGATGACCAGGACAACATATCATTATGATGGATGTGCGACGGTAAAAATAGCCACAGGAAAAATTTAAATTGATAGCATTATATTTATACACAGTCGTACATAAAACAGTATACACACTGACTAACAATAACAACGAAATTGAAGTAACGCAACACGTGTATTTATTTAAAAATATTCAATCCCTACTGTTATTTTTATCCGTCTTCTTGTCGATAAATTAATGTTATTGTAATAAATATTGGTAAACATTAAATGCACATGACAGAAAAAAAAAAAAAACAATATTAATATCTGTATTTTATTTTATTTAATAAATTGAAACTCGTGAAATTTTTTTCTGAGGGGGGAGGAGAGCATATAAATAAGAAAAAAATTATCAGTACGGTACTGAACTTTATTTGTTCTAATACTGTTTGTTTAGTGTACATTGTTTACACAAACTATACTCGTTATAAGTATAGGTACTTCATATATTTTATTTTATTTCATTTTATCAATAATAACAATAATAATATTATAATATAGTCAAATTAAAATTCAAAATCTATTTATAAAAAAAAAAAAAAAAAAATGATCGTGGGGGGAGTGCGGGGCCCAAACGAAGAGTCCGAGGAGTGGGACCCGGAGCGTGGGCACCGCTCGCTCCGACTTCTGGACGCAGGGGTGCATTAGAGGTCAATACATGGGGGGGGGCAAAATTATTTTGCGCCCATAGGCGTATTGATACATATATATACATTATGTTAGTAAAAATAACTTCCAAAAAAAATGTCGTCGCTCCGCTCAGATAATAGCTGATTGGAAAAAATTATCATAAGATTATTAAAAAAAAATATATATATATATATAAACAATCTTCGCTCGTATTTTAGAGAGATCGACTTCAAACTCAGTTTGAACTAAAAAAAAAAACTGAGGTTAGGTTAGGTAAGGGCAAAACTAAGCAAAGATAATGAAGCGTAAAATTTTTTTTCCGGTAAACATTTGAATAAAAACGTGCAAATATTATCTAAAAAATTTAACACCCCCCTCAAAACTTCCACCCTGAGCAAATGCCCCGTTGCACCTCGCTTTCAATGCGCCCCTGTCATAGAGTAAAAAATATATAGAGGAGCCGTACCGTATACCGTTACGTATAGATGGTGAATTGAAGCAATCAAATGGAATACGCCGAAAGTGACCATTTTGAGAAAAATAAAATAATTTTCCTTATTTGGTTGGCACTACTTTAAATTTTCATATTATTATCATATTGGATGAGTTCCTATCGTGCTTTCGACGTAAGGCGCCGCGGTCCAAGAGAGCAGCTGATATAACTCTGTCTCATAAAGGTTAGGTTATACCATAATGGTTACGACGGTTACTTGGTAGGTTAATACTTTTTATCATAATATTATTTCTTGTACGATGATAACTATTAACAATGACCGCGAACCGATTCGAAATTCAAATATTTTAATTTTTCTCCCGATTCGTACACTTATTTATATCGCTATGGTGCACCGTTGTGTTATATGCAAAGCACACGACTCAGGTCGGTTTTTGAAAACAAGGAGCATCGTAGAATTAAAAATATATATCCTATATGTCCATGGAATAATAAAAAAAATTGTCATGAAACAAAAAAAAAAAAAGCACCAGATAAGGAACTATGGCCCATCCATTCTTTATTATCTATGTACAAAAACAATAATAATAATATTTTAAAGTATGATAACAGTTCCTTATCAATGATAACAGCTCCTTATCGGTGATCCGATTGAGCAAGGGACACAATATTTCGATACGGTAATTCGATTCTAAGCGTATTCCATTTCAATGCTTCATTTAGGACGTATACTACGTACGGCCACGGGTTGATAATACGTATAATAATAATTATACAGTCTCTTTTACTGGAGACGACCTGCTCATTTAAATAATCCTATATTATTATTATTATTATTTATACCTGGATGCACACTTTTGCAGAGAGCGGTTCCTTTGAACGTCGGAAAATAAATTATTTAAAATAAAAGCCCGCGTTGAAGTTGATGACTTGGCGTCGGGCGTGTTACACCGCTGTTCCAAGTATTAAATGTACCGTGTTATGATTGTCACGCTAACAGCACACGAAAATCTCGCACACGTATTATCAGGATAATATTATATTTTTACCTACCACCCCACCTTTCCGTACGAGTCGTTAAACATTTATTATTAACCTGTTGCACCTGGTTTTAACCATATGTATAAAGTTGTGCGCGAAAATTAAAATTGAAATCTGCTTTTTTTTAAACATAACGTATCATAAAATTATCGTATACTTAAAATAGAAATTATTAGTTTAACCCTTTTTGTTTGACATCTAGTAATTATTATCAGTGGTATTTTATAAAAATTTTACAATTGTTTATGCTTGTTTAATTCGATATAAAAATTAGTATTTTACACTCGTTCGAATTTTTTCTTTTTGATTTTATGTATTTTAAAATTGATTTCAAAACTAATTGCTAAATTGAGTCTGCACTGTGTGTGATTTACATTTTGTCGAAATTAATAAAATGTAAACGGGATACATATTATATGGGAGGAATTCCTCGCAACTTTGTATGGATGCAAAAAAAAAAAATAATAAATAAATAAATAAATAATGCGCAGTTTGAATAAAACAATACTATATACAAAACTAAAGCTCTATTATTGAATTATAAGTGTTCAGGTTTAATTTTGTTTGACATTTTAAATGGCATAGAGTTCAACGGTTCGGGAAACCTTTTTAATCATGAGATTTTCAAATATTATTTTTAAGTTACTCGTTGAAGGTCATAAAAAAAAAAAATATATATATATATATATTTTTCACACGTTATACTACTAATTTCATCACTATGATTATAAGTTGTTCTGTTTCTGAACAAAACACGATTAGAAATATAAAAAAATAATAAAGTAAAGTATAGACAAGAATGTCTCGTGTCAGATACACTTGGTGGGTGTATAGAATTAAAAAAAAAAAATTATAAATCGTTTCTTCAATAAGACGATTCTGAACGAATGAAGTTAATTATATAAAGAACAATAATATAGTTATCATTTTCAACACACCCACCAAGAGTGTCTGACCCGAAGAGCGAATAATATCCGTATTAATGATATAAGTATTTTTGTATCTACGTTACTTTACAGTTTACGTTTTTATCTAAGTAAGTAATGAAAAAGAAAAAATTATTAATGAGAAAAAAAAGTGTTAGAAAAATGTCCAAACAATTTTTTTTCGCATTTTCAAAATTTTCTCGCTCCAAAATGTTTCTGATATTATTGAATTTCATGTTTAAATTAAGTGTGGATAAAATAATGATTGTTTCCCCGAATCTTTTTTGTCAAATTTTTAATAGTTTTCGCCACAAAAAAAAAATTATAATTAAAGAATTCAAAAAATAACCTCTCTAAAATACTAACTACAGGAAAATCCAGTTTCAAAACGTTACTTGTTGATACTTTTGGACAAGTATTTCAATGCAAAAAAGTGTTTACAAAAAAAGAAAAGAGAAAAATGATTTTTTTTTAAATCAGTATAGAAATCATGCTGTTATATTTACCACACGGCGCGTTATACTCGAATTAATTACAATAGTTCGATTATTTTTTACACCTATTTCAGTATTTATTTATTGTTGATTAATTGAGCCGTTTTTTATAGTGATTCATTGAGTTTAAAAATACCACATAAAGAAACATATAAAATGTAAAAAAAATTGCTCATATTATTATGTGCAATAAATCAAAATGTGCGAACGCGTATATTATATTATAGTCGTATTGATATTTTTCAAATTCAACATAATTTATTATAACGACACGTGCACGTACGATGTACGCTGAAAAATTATTTTAGTGAAATAAAAAAAAAAAATAATAAATAAAAAACAAGTAGACCAACATAATTTACCAGGAAATATGTTGTGATTCGAGTGATATGACTTTCATTAATAATTTATACTGCGCATTTATGCAAAAGGAGAAATCAAATTCGCGCTTTAAAATAAAAAAAAAAAAAAAAAAAAACTGTTTATTATTGTAAAATATAAAATGCAAACGAGTTACGATGATAATAAAAAAAAAAAAAAAACACTTAATCTTTTGTCACGGACTTACATCGAATCATAACAACTTATTATTATTATTAAATGTAAATATTTTTTTCAATATTTCAATAAAATATTTCAAACCCAGTACATGTTCAGTGTTGGCAAAAAAATAAATAAAAAATTATCTAGATAGAGATAAAAGATAAATGAATTTTTATCTAGATAAAAAAAATAAATTAATTTATTTTATTGTTTTAAACTCACCATTAATTTTATAAAAACATTCAAGTTAATGATTTTATTTAAAACTAACAGCCGAAAATTATTATCTACACAGAAAAACTATAAAATGAAATAGTATTAAAAATTTAAACATACTTACAAACTATTTATATACATATATAATATTATTACTTTAAAAAACAAAAAAACTGCATAGGTCGTGCAATAATTTGTATTACATTTTGGTACATAGGTATACACAGTTATATTATTTGTACATAATTAAAGAAATTGTAATTATTTATATATATATATATATATAAACAATGCATATAATATTTATAAATTTAAGTATTGTATATTTAGTTATACTTAAACATATTATATAATATTGTATATTTTATTTAGTTACTGAAGTATACATTTAATTAAAGAAATAAAATAATATGAAAATAATACAAAAAACACAATTATTACTACTAAAAATTTTAACATAATTATGAATTATATTTATAACTGATTTTTTGTTCGAACTATAATCCATACAAAAACACTACTAACTAATCCAAAAAATATTCAATTTTCATTTTTGAGATAATTTTTTTAGAAGACTCACAATGATTATTTATCTAGATATAAGATAAAAGATAACTAAATTTTTGTCCAGATAATTTATCTAGATGAATCCCAACACTGTACATGTTGCGTGAAATATTTCCCACTTAAAACTCCCCCCCTCCCCGGCGTTTCCGCCGAGTATACGCGACAAAAGGAGAGAAAACCTATCTGACCATGTAAATCCCCCAAACATTATTTACGCGCGCAACAATAAAACATACTACAATAATAATATTATGATTAATCGAGAATTCTCGTTGGCGATATTCGTCGTCTCGTTGACAGGGGGACACCCGAGAATGGATAGTTAGAATTCGATACAGGTTTTCCTCGTTCACAATGAATAATACTTCAATATCGCAGTTACTCTCTCTGTAGTCGTGTCCAATGTGTTAGATGGTGGGGGAAAAGTCGAAGTCTCTCGAATTCGACAATAACAATTCGCGTCGGTCAGTGGCGCCGCCGTTTGGAATAAATCATTTGTTTTTACATACATAAAATACCCGAAGAAACAAATAGTTACAAGAAAACATGTTTAATATTATTGATAAAATTGTATTCATATATAAATAAAATAACGATTTTATACTCTAAAACTGAACCATTATTTTTGTTAACAAATGAGATTATTATTCAATACACCAAGGGTTCTCAACCTTTTAAGGTTCGTGCCCCCTTTTATACTATTACATGATGTCACGCCTTCCCCTTCCCACTACTATAAGATTGAGGTTATATACAGAATATATTACACACATAATATTACATAAATACATCATTTAATTATTAATATTAGGTATCAACATGAACATAATAGTTCAAATTATTATATTCTTCAGATTATTGAAAATAGTATTGTAATAATAAAAAGCAAAATGTAGATAACCATCATATTAAACAACATTTTCATGTTCTATGGATTAAATGTGGTTTCATGTGAATATTTTCACGCCTCCCTAGGAGGGCACGCCCCCCCCCAGGTTGAGAACCCTTGTTATATACGATATAATTAAAATTAATATAGTTAAGTAATAAATTTAGTATTATATGTAAGTATAGTAATTTTACATCTATAATATTGAAATATATTATTTGAATTAATTTTGTTAATATCGGTGTATCTGATCTTATACGGATTTAATTTTTCGAAATTTTAAATAAAAAATACAATTGGCGATCAATCAATAAATACCAATTTAATTGTCGAAAATGTGAAATACCCAAAACGAAAACAATATAGTCACACGATACGAAATCGTATCCAAAGGAGGATTCAGAAGTGGGGCACAAGGGCACTGTCAATTTTCTCATGAATTTTTTTTTTTTTTTAGTAGCTTATCATCCAATAAGATACAACAACGGATATTTTGTTAAACTACCCATGTTTTAAAAGATAAATTAGAAAGTTAACCCCTTTGACGTAACTACGAGTACAACATAAAGGAAAATTTCAATTTGTCCAATAAATTATGAGAATCTGTAAACGTTATTTTCTCATATTAACTTAACTTATAAATTATTGGTGTGTGATGTGTAATCAATATTATAATATTAAATATATTATTACTATTATTGATTAAAAACGATAATATTTATTATAAACAACAATACAAATTATACAAGTTATATGTGGTGTCCCCTCAATCAAAATATCCCGAGATCCGTCCTGTCGATCAATGATCACTCGATCGATTGATCATTATTTCACGTGAAATATCTGATAACTAGTACCCAGATCAAAATACACTATAAATCATCAAAAAATGCTCTAAAAAACAGCCAAAAATGCCCTTAAAAAGGTCCTCTGTACTTAAATATTTTAATTTGTTTTCTTATTTGCCATCTGCAGAGTGTAGGAGGCATCCATAAGTAAAGTTAAGATACAGACATTATGGCAATTATTATAAAAAGGTTCCTAGATGTTTTTAAGGAAAAACCCGAAAAATATGGATAATATTTTGAATTAGTTAAATTTAAATTATTGATTTTTGTATTATGTACAGATATAATATATATATATATATATATATATATTGTTAAAATTATAAGTATATTTTTGAAATATGCTTTAAAAAATATGGAAAAATTCAAAATAAAAGTTTCACTCTTAAGGTCTCTGTGTTACACGAAATAAAAATTAAGTACTTGGAAAGCATTGCCTAAGATCATCACCAAAATAAATAATATGCATTTTTCATTGGAATCCGAGTCCTAGTGATAACTATATTATTATTATTATTATTATTATTAACGGTTCTATTCTAATGTGTTTCAGGTTTCCATTAGCTGCTGCCGTCGTCGCCACATATCCGTGTCGTTCCACAACAACAATTATTAGGTTCGTATTCCGCCACTCATCTTTCAAAACACACTTCACACTTCACACACACTATTATTGCACGAGCCACACGCGTATTGTATACGAATTATTCGTCGCGTTTAAAACGTCAGTTCGAACGCCACAACAATATTCGTCGAGCATTCATCATTCGCTGCAGATCGTTCGGTTTCCGAGGAAAGTTCGAGCCCGCAATCTTTGACGCGATAACAATGAAAGTGCTTTTGGGTCTTTAACACCATTATAATATGTTCCCAGATCGTAGTCCCTCCTCCCCCCCCCTTTTGGAAATTAGCATTCGTTAATAAATTTCCCCTTTAAGCTATAATATCCATTACAAAACGCCCGACCTCATTGTTATTATACTAAATTTATTCATAAGACGAATATAAAAATTCGTTAACCGAACAACAATGTTGCCCCCATTATCGTTATAATGCGATTCGAAAACGACGTTTTGCGTGTTTTGCGCGCGTGGAAAAACTATGACCAAAAAGGATTCACGAGAATCTAAGAAAACAAAAACACTGTCACGAGGAAACCGAAAAAATATCGAATTTTTGGAAATTATTCACATTTTAAACTTCGCTTATGTTTTCACGCGTCCAGAGCCGTTCTAACTATCAATAAAGCCCTAGGACAACAATATTCGACGCCCTAAAAAAAAAAAAAAAAATTTGCAAAATTGACTTGAAATTTTTTGTGTACTTATAATATACCACATTCCTTAAATATGTCTACTGCTTGTTAATTAAATGTTTCTGATTATTATTTATTAAGTTTGAGCAATCTGATAGAGATTTTCCATTTTAACATTCATTTTTTTTGGCACCCCCTGAATTCATATAATATTTGAGGGCACTTGCCCCATTTTCCCTCCCCTTGGGACGGCTATGCACGTGTCCGGTAACTGGGGTTCGAGACTTGTTGCGTTTGCATAATAATATTCTTTATTAATGGCTGCAGAATAATCTCAATGACTAAGTTTCAAGTGACTCAAATACAAAAAATTGCAGTCAATATTTTTGTACATTTTGTAACATGTTTAGGGAAAATGCGCATTTGACAAATTTTCATGCATATTTACCCATTTTCATGTTTTCACCTATATAACATATTATTTTAAATGTTGATATTATTTTTTCTTTTACTTTTCAATATAGTATTCAATTATTGTCCGAACTTAGAATGCGATTCATGAAATTTTATTAAAAATGTTGGTTGCATTATTTTGCGCATATTTTAGTTATTTTAGGTGCATATTTTCAAAAAAAAATTTTGCGCATTTAATCCCGAACCAAGTCCAGATTAAGTGTTCATTGGGCCCCGGGGCGGAAATTTCATATGGGCCCTTTTGACAAAAAATTCTTTGAAAATCCTCACGCTTAGCTCGTAAAAAATAAATTTTTCTAACTAATTTACAAATTTAACTTAAAAATTATCATCAATGTATGTACTTTATACGTTCAAAAGAGTATTAATTTGTATTATAATAAAAGTCATGACTGCTAAATTCAGTATAAATAACAATGCATAATAATAACAAAGTTTAGTGGTAAGTTTAAACAGTTTATTAACATGCCAACAAAAAAAAAAATATATATATTTTATTATAAAACAAAAACTATTTTATTAAATGCATTTATTTTTTTTTTCTTGCTTTTGGAACGGAGATTAATTGAATATTTTAATTTTGATCGGCATAAGTTCTCCACCACACCCAAGTTGTGTAGTGGGGTACAGTCATTAATTTTTATTAGACCGCAGAAAAATTGCACGCTGGTGCGTGATTGATATTTGTTTGCTTCTCTATACACTATTCGGTTGGAAAAAAAAGAATATATTTCACTCAATCATTATAACTATACCTCTAGTAGTAGTAGTATTTATGAATATTATTTCACAAAATATCATAAAATAAATAAATACAAGACGAAAATGAAATGATTTGTCTCCAAAAGCGAGCTTGAGTAGGAGACAAGAGTTCAGATTCAAGTACATTTATCAATTATATATGCATATATATATGTACACATACACATAAATAAATAAAAAAGCCGGACATACTTCGCACGACGGGTGGTATTCTCTTGACGGGCGTATTAAATTTTAAAGAAACGATAAATCATTTCTTCAGTAAAACGATTCTGAACGAAGAAAGTTAATAATATAAGAAAAATATTTTCGAAATTTTCCCGCGCTAAAATCTTTTTTATAGGATTTTCTATCTATGTTTAAATTTTCATAAAATTCGGATCAAAAGTTCCGAGGTTTCCGAGTCGTTTTTGTCAAATTTTGGGTAGTTTTTTCCAAAAAAAACATTGAAGAATTGAAAAATTCAAAAAATGACCTCACTAAAGTACAATTTAGAGGCGAATCGGGTTTCAGAAATTTATTGATCGAAACTTTTGGACAAGTATTTCTATACGAAAAGTTGTACACAGAAAAAAAATAAACATCATTGTAAAAACACTAGCTTCTTCACTTCGTTCAGAATCTAAAATGTATGATGAAAAAAAAAATAATAATAACACAATTAAAATTTTCATTTCATTATTCGTGTTAATTACTAATTTTCCGAATCTCGGTACAAGAAAATCGAAAAATTGAATAAATGACCAATATAAATATTGGTTTTTATTTCTATATAATTATATATTAAGTCTTATAATTTATTAATTAATACAATTATATAATTACAGTTATATTTAAAATAAAATTATTATGGTTTGCATATTATTCCATTTACACATTTTACGAATGTTAGAGAATCGATTTTTATCATCAGATGTTATTCGATTTCAATACTTTCGAAGCAATTCAAAAATTCAAGTATACCTATTAATTGAGATGTGATGATCGGTTCTATGTTTTGAATTCAGAATTCAAACAATAATTCTATTATTACATGTTTCTAGTTTACGTATTAAAAAGTTTTTCACGTATACTTTGAGCTAGTTCCGGATCTCATAATATTAAATTAATAAGAGATAAACGTTTGAAATTATTTTGAGAAGTGAAATAGTGCCGCCCATATTTTTGACGGCTTCTCCTCTCTGATTCGCGTACAAGAGTTTTTGATAGTTACAAGTCAATAGCGAAAAATAAAAGTTTTCCGAAACAAATACGACAATTATTGTTGAATTATGGGTCAGTGGTGTTTGACGTTTGAGGAAACCAACAACTTCGCGTAAATCACAAATTGAAACGATAAACTAGTAAAAGAAAATTACTGTTTTCTTAAATTTGCTGCTTTTACTTTAGTGTAACAAATGTGAAAATCAAAAAAATCATACAAAAATAAAAAAAATAAACATCATTGTAAAAACACTAGATTCTTCAGTTCGCTCAGAATCTAAAATTTAAAATAAAACGACGAAAGATAATGTTGTAGGCACTACAAAATAGATAAGTAATAACAAAATACTAATAATTATAAAACGCCATAGATTGTACATCGTAATAATATTAATATTGAAATTAAAGCGCAACAATAATTATTTAATTATTCAATATAGGTAATGATTTTTTGATAATAATGAACATTATATCTTATTATATTTAATATAATTCTTGAATAAACTACTGCGGACAATGATCGCGACGTTGCAGTGCGTGTTATGAAAAAAAAAAAAAAGAGAACAAATGCGGGCCGTCCTCTCGAACACAATAATTACTGTCATTGTGTTTCGTAGGTCACCATTAGCAACGGACTCGTTGCGAACGGAGCGAAGTGAAATTTCCCTATTCGGACCACATGAGTCGAGCATTGTACCAGACCAAACGATTTCCCGTGTCGCATACGCGTTACATATTTTATCTCGCGTACTACGTAATTTCTTCGATGAAACGATTCTGTGTGGTGCTTCTGTTTATTTAAAACACTCAAAAATTATAAAATCATCAAAAAAATTTTAACTTTACTCAGCTATTTTTATATATCCCACTATATTAACCGAGGAACAGGAAAAAAATACGTTTTGATGAGAAACAAATACTGGAAAAAACCTATTTCAAACATATTTGAAGTTTCTGAACGAAGTGAAGAAGCTAGTGTTATTACAATGATGTTTATTTTTTATTTTTTTTTCTGTGTACAACTTTTCGTATAGAAATACTCGTCCAAAAGTTTCGATCAATAACTTTTTGTAACCCGATTCGCCTCTAGATTGTACTTTAAAGAGGTCATCTTTTGAATTTCTCAATTCTTCAATGTTTTTTTTTTTTTTGGAAAAAATTACCCAAAATTTAACAAAAACGACTCGAAATTCATAATTTTTTGATCCGAACTATATGTGAAAATTAAAACATAGATAGAAAATAATATAAGAAAGATTTTGGCGCAAGAAAATTTTGAAAATGTGAAAAAAAATTTTGGACATTTTTCTAACATTTTTTTTTTTTATATTATTAACTTTCCTCGTTCAGAATCGTTTTATTGAAGAAATGATTTGTCGTTTCTTTAAAATTTAATACGCCCGTCAAGAGAATACCACCCGTCGTGCGAAGTACACCCATCGTACGAAGTATGTCCGGCTTTTTTTTTCACATGTTCAAATTTCACACCATCATGACATATATTTATATAAAATATAATATATTCTACAATCTATAATCTATAAACTGTGTCAAAAAATAAGTCGGTGATTGAGTTCATATTCGCGACAGAAGCTTTTCAACTTTAATAAATTTCATATTTCCGAATTGAACCGTTTAAGTAAATCAAATTCAACTTTTTCCGCCATTACCCATTTATTTTCGCGTACCCCTTGAAATCATCTCGAGTACCCTTTGGGGCACGTGTACACCCCAGTTGGGAACCACTGCATTAAAGGACGTTACACCCGCGTGTGTATTGTCTTCGTCTCACCAACGTTCATCAGCTTTAATAATATTAGAGTAAATTATCAAAATTTAAGATAAAATCATTATTTGTGTTTCTACGTTGGTTTTTTACAGTGTTGTTACTTAAAATCATTTTGTTTTAAACACGAATTTAAAACATTTTTACTTTAAATCAAAACAAACAAAACATAGTTTTTAAACACTTGTTTTTTATTAAGATGTTTTAAACGAAAAAAAAAAAACACTTAATTCAGGAAAATAATATTTTTTTTGATTTTTTATTATTGGTAAGTACTACCTACATAGTTAGTAGGTAATGTTAGTAAAACACAATTAAAATATAAAAACATATTTTGAAGATTCATGCTAATGTAATACTAATTAGTAATTACTACTAAGTTATTTACTGAAAAAATGTAACGACTTCAATTGTTAATTATTTATTTATAAGATTAAAAAGATTTTCAAATTAATAACACCCTTAGAAGATGCAGTTATAATAATAATTATTAATTAATAAGATAATACTAAGTAATAGTTGATTTAACGTTTATGGCTTACGTCATATTCAAGGCCGTAACTAGGGAGGGGTTTGGGGGGTTCGAATTCAAACCCCTTCCGAAATTTTTTCGTGTTATATAATAAAGTTAAAGCAGAATAAATTATTTCAGTCTAGAACGGTCAATAAACATTGTAATTTTACGTCAAATAAAATAAACTTTATATAGGTTTTTGTACTTTGTAGCGTATACTTTCTAGTATAATTTTTCTTCCCGTTTTCAATATTAATAGTGGGTGTAAGACTGTCTGAGTACAATATTCATATATATACCATTGAATTTAATAAATTTTAATTAAAATCGTCTTGTATAAATCGAAGGTACACTCAAAATCATCTTACTGGAGAAACGGTTTATCGTTTTTTTTTTTTTTTTTTTTTAAACGCAATACGCCCACAAGAGTCATTCCACTCTAAGAGAGTGAAGAATACCTAAGTTGTTGCGAAGTACGTATTCTTTTTCAACAGATTAATTTAGATTGAATTTCCTGTTTCTGTTCATTTTATTTTTTCAATACAATTAGTAACAATATAAAATGTATAAAAATATGATAATTGATTTGTTGTTTCAACAAAAACATAATTATTTGGTATAATTGTGATTTACGTATTTGAAGTCGGGGCGTTGTGAAAAATAGACCGAAAACCTGTCATAATAATATGTAAATAAGCAACGCGACGGGCGAAAATTAATTTAAATACGACTACAGCGTGATAATAATATTATAATGTAGTTTTGTCGACATCCGTCCGTGCGGATTGAGCGCCGCTCAACTCGACTCGAGATCCTTTATATTAAATATACTCGAAATCCGCGTGTGGCCAAATGGACAATATTACCAATGTACTAACCATATTTTAATCGATCGTAATGCTTCGCGTACACACCGTAATTATCTATATTTTGCATACAATATTCGCACCTTTTTTCGTGTACATCGTAAACCCAAATGGGCGTGGCCAGGGGCTTGTGGGATACGCCAATTTCCACCCACAATAAAACGATTCCGAGCGCAAAGCTTTAGTCAATTACCGCGTAGAACAATATCCGGGTTAGATCCATATTGAAAATGTTTATTCGATTGCAAAATAATATTACATGTCTATCATGGTCTATCGCTAATTATGAAAACGAATAATTTTGCAGTGGTTTTATGATTCGAAAATATTTCAAGCGGTCTTAATATAAATAAAAGTATAAGTTCACGCGTATGTATGAACAAGCGTGTACACAATTTTCCACTTTAAATGCAATAAACTTTTTGACGATATAATTATAATTTTAAACGCTTGTAAATATGTATTCGAAGATCCGATGTCTACGACCATCATTTATGTAAGTAGAAAAAATTCAGACGAAAGGAAGTATTGATGATGGCAACTTACATTTTAAAAGTCATAAAGTTTTGTTTGAAAAAAAACTAAATCTTTACCTTATGTGATCAGTTTTGTACATATTCTAATTAGTAATTTGAATTGTTAAAAAAAAAATAAAAAAAATTCAAAAGAATTTTCGAGATCTTTTCAATTAACAAACGCGTGTGAGTAAGACTGTATTTTTTATATTTTCATCTCATAATAACAAGAAATTGAAATTGAATTTTAAATAATACTGACAAAATTCTATATTTATATAGCAAAAGTGTTCAAATAAAATTATAAATTCGTTTCAGTTTCTAATCGACATTAATTATGATCGGTAATGGGTGAGAATTTCGAGTTTCTATTGTTATCACTATTTTCGGTGTATACTTAAAGTGTGTAATTTACAGTATATTATTTTACTTAAATGCGTAAAGCAATTAATTTTCTCGTTTTTAGAAAAACTATGGAATAAACTCCGAAAATCAACCACAACGAAACCTTTGGATAAGTTTTACTAGGCGAAAATGCGTTTCTAGAAAGAAAAAAAAGCCGGACATATTTCGCACGACGGGTGGGATTCTCTTGACGGGTGCATTGAATTTTAAAGAAACGATAAATCATTTCTTCAATAAAACGATTCTGAACGACGGAAGTTAATAGTATAAGAGAAAAAAATGTCCAACATTTTTTTTCACATTGTCAACATTTTCTTGCGCCAAAATCTTTCTTATATTATTTTCTATCTATATTTAAATTTTCATACGTATAGTTCGGATCAAAAAATGATGGTTTACGAGTCGTTTTTGTCAAAATTTGAGTAGTTTTTTCCAAAAAAAAAAAAAAATTGAAGAATTAAGAAATTCGAAAAATGACCTCTCTCATTAAGTATCATCTAGAGACGCAAATTCGGTTTCAAAAAGTTACTGATCGAAACTTTTGGACAAGTGTTTCCGTACGAAAAGTCGTACACAGAAATAATAAATAAACGTCATTGTAACGACACTAGTTCAGATTCTAAAAGCTTTCGTCGCAGAACCATCCCGCTTCGCTTCGCTCCGCCACGAGAATTGCAAAAAAAAAACGCATAAATCAGTTTTCGGTCATCAGCGTCGTCGTCACGTGTCGACAAATTAATATTCTCAATAACGTTTTTTTTTTTTTTTTTTTTTTCACCGGACGTTGGACTCGTTCCAATTTTTCGGCGCGAACCTACACTAACGCATAACACTTAACACGTGTGTGCGTTAATCGTCGGGGATTCCGAGTACGGATTTTTAATTTTCAATGATTATTATTTGTATTCGCCACGTTCCGATATTCGATTTGACGGTGATTTACGATTTACGCGTCGCGTATACACAATTATTATTATCGCTGGTCGTCGTTATAAATCAAGCGGGGGGGAGGGGGCCGGTCGGGAAAACGTTTTATGATTTTTTTTTTCTGCTGCAGCTCCGTAATAATATTAAAAACAATGAAATAATATTATGCGCGCGTACAATGAAATACACACGGTATGAGTTAAGGGATGAATTGGGATTAAAAATCGGTCCCGGGGGAACAGAAATCGAAAAAAAAAAAAAAAAACGTAAGAGTAATTTTTAAGCTACCTTTTCTCTTGGGGATACCTAACCTATGTTTTTCTAACACAGCAGAATATTGGATAATTTGATACATTTATCTGGATAAACAATTTATTATTTATTTTTATCTTATCTTATTTTATTTTTTTTTTTTTTTTTATGATAGTAATAATTAGTAAAGTAAACTAAACTACCACTGAACACAATATTATGACAAACTTATACTTAAATAATATGTTACCGATACATATTTTAGATATTTGAAAAGCTTTCCAACAGTCTAGATATGAATATTTTATTGTTTAGTGTGTGTACCTATTTTAAAAACACACAACAACATTTTTCTAATCATCAAATTCTTTTCTTTTTTTTTTTTCTGCAATTATGCTGGTATTGTGTTAATTTTTTAAACTACAATATATATATATTATAAACAAAAATTATCTCTATTCGGATAAAAATATGATCAGTTGTCTTTATCTTTATCTAGATAATATCTTTGTCGATCACTGACTACTAAACTGAATTTTTGTCATTACTCATTTCCAGTGGCGTATTTACGGGGGTGGTCCAGGGGTACAGGATCCTCCCCAGAAATAAAAAAATTCAAAGCAAACAATTTGTCCTTCAATGAATTAAGTACTAATAAATAAGTATGAAAGGTATAAAATGCAACGAAGGAGGAGAAAAGGGCGGTCCTGATTTAAAACCTTTAAGATTCTGAGTGGACCCCTTAGAAATTATTATATCTGATATTTATATATATATATATATACATTTTACAGTAGACATTTTGAAATGTTGAACTCCCCCTTGAAAAATTTGAAAATACGCCACTGCTCATTTCCATTATACAATTTTATTATTATTATAACTATAACAAAGTCGATTGTTTGGCGATTCAAAATTAAAAGTTATGTTAATCCATCATCTAAATATATGATTTTTAAGTTTATTTCAGACGAAGATCACCACCAAATCGCCACCTCAGTCAGCCCCCTCCCCCTCTCCCCGCATGAGCTGCTAGGGTGGCGTCGCGCACGTAGTGTGTCCCGGTCGCTGACCAGAGGAGTGAGCGGCCGGGCGGCCGGGGATTTCGAGTGGCGAACTCGTACTATACCGTAATAATATAATAAAATAATATATACATTTATAATATACGTTTATACGAAACGAAAGAGATCCGTTCGATTAAAAGTCCATTACGGATAAAGTCATTGTAATTGAATTTCCCCCCACGCCCCGCCCAGTCTCCATTTATTATTTCCGATAGCCGCGCGTGATTTATCGCGAGAGGCAAATCTCGTCGGCCTCTGTGTATAAAATATAATATAATATATATATACACATATATATATATAATATTGTATACAACACGAGTCGTATTGTCCGTGTAGAGGACTATTCTCCACGTCGTCGCGCGCGCAGCATCCGCGGGAGGAGATTTTTTTGTTATCGCGATAAAATACATAGTCTCAGAGTGTGTACGATGACGCCATTATATTACGTTACGCGCGCGCGCCGAGAACTATTCTATAAATATATTATAAAAATATATCATGTGTATAGCCCCTACGCCATTTTTTCTGTAGGGGTTGAATTTTGAAAAATCCTTTCTTACCGAGTTACGCTGCAACACAAAACAAAACTACCGACCAAATTTCGCACTCGTAGCTTCAGCGGTTCCGGATAGGTGATTTTTTATTAAATTTTTACCCTTTTAACCCCTTTAAGGGTTGAAATTCGAAAAATCATTTCTTACCGAGTTGATGCATCACAAATACACTTACGGCTTACACTTACACCAAAACCAACGCTGGTTTTTAAAAAATAGATTGAATGCTCATCCAAACTCGAGAAATCAGCCGTTCAATAATATAATAAACATAATTTATCCAATTTTAAAATTATGTCGAATAAAATCATTAACAGATTCATTCTTAATTTATGTTATATTTGAAACGTTAAAATTAAGTGCGTTTATGATGTAACCCTTTCATAATTTGTTTAAAGTAAATGGTTTTTATTTCGATGTTTTTTTTCATTCTTTTTCCACGTCATATTATCATTAATAGGATGTATTATTACAGTCTCATTACCCAGAATTGTTAATTTAATTCAGTAAAACACCTAAAGAACGCATTTAAAATCTCAAAAAATGGTCTTACAGTGCCAAAAAATGTAATTTAAAATTCATTTGAAATTGTTTATAAATTTACGGAACGTCAAAATTTTATGAATTCATGAAATTGTCATCTTATAAATAAGAAAAATTTGTATTTTAATGTTTTAAGCTCAAATTGATTTTACATTTATGAAAATTATACAATTTTATTTAAGTAATGTGTGTAAAAAAAAAAATAAAAAAAAATGAAATGAATCCATAGCTAACTGACAAAACAACACTGGGACATTATTTATGATGAAAAGTGTATACGAATGTATGTGCAAAAAGATATTTGTGTGAACGTGTTCACTTATACAGGACTCGATAAAAAATATAATATTGTAAAATGAGGTAAAAAAGGAAAAAATTTAAAAACCGAGTAAATTATCCATAAAAAAAAAAAATGTAAAATAAAAGTTTTAAAATTGAATTTGTTGTTACGTTTCATAGTCTGGTAAAAAAAAAAAAAAAAACCGATTTGGAGGCCAATTAGCGTAGTATTTTGGTACGAGTATATCAAAACAAGTTTAATACCCATCGAAGTGGTCATAAAAATAAAAGAACTTCTTTCGCGATTATTTCGGTTTGGCCATGCGGACAAACGTTATTATTATGATTATAGACCGGAATTACATTGTGTATTTGCGCACGTTCGTTTTTTTAGCGTGTAAGCACTATAATGAGCATCTCCAAGTACGGGTTCATATTACATCCGAAACGGGACATACCAGAGCAGAGTATAAGACGTAATATGTTTAAGTGGATGTGCTGGTTTTTAGATTGACGCGTATAATACGGATCTATGAAATCATTACGACGTGATGGATCGAATAAAAAATTACAGGTTAATTTCTGTTTTTTTTTTTTTTTCAACCGAAATCCACCCCGTCCACATATTCAGAGCAAAGTGCCTCGCACAAATAAAATATTATATCGAAATATTATTTATAGGTCCGTAATTGTAGAGGAGGACGAGACCAGGTGAACGATGTCGTGACTCGGCATTTAGAAGCGCATTAAAATCGGCTATTGCACGTTAGGTCAGCGTTCCCCGCAACGCGGCCCTTTATCGAATTTAGTGCGGCCCGCACTGAAACTGAAATTGCATTCAAAAATTTCAAAACGCATTTTCATTCGTTGAAAATCCGTGGGCAGTAAATACAAAAGATACATTCGAAATTAATATGTCGGTTTATCGAAAAGCGAATTAATAGCGGTTTACAGCAGGACATAACATTAAAAGATATATTTAACGGTAAAAACAATGCAATCGAATTTTTGGAATACACTTGAAGAACTTCAGTATCCCTTCCCTTTTACCAAATGTTAGAGCAATTTTAACATTTTTCGGGACAACTCATTTGTGCGAAGTTACTTTTAGTAAACTAACATTTATTAAAAACAAAATATATAGAAAATCGCTTAACTGGTGCACATTTGGACGATTTACTGCGGTTGTCAACATCAACATCACCCGTGGACGTTAATAAAATAATAAAAGAAACAGAGAGGGTACCTCTCATCAACATCTGAACATTCTTAACAATTTTAAATAAAAAAAAAAAAAAACACCATTTTAATATTATTTTATGTAAACTATTCTATAATACATCTTATGAACAATACATTATTTGTAACATTGTAACTACACAACTGGATAAATTATTAAGTTATAATTAATTAATATTATATAATCTATACATTTCTATATTTTTTAATCTTTATCATTAAAAATGCATGCGGCCGTCAAGTCATTTTCAAAGTTATAATTTGGCCCTTTCTAAAATCCTAGTGGGGGACGCTGCATAGGTAGTAACATTTACTTTGCGTTTTTTTTTTTTGTTGATATTTTGCACATTACTCATCACCATTTTTATGTACGCATAGTTCAATAATTCAAAGCGATAACTGATTTGAAAATTCAGGGTTTCACGCTGATTTAATAAAAATGTATTTTGAACATCAATAAAAGTCATTAAAATTAATACAAAACTTCTATTATCTATTAAATTTTTTATTGATAAAATGAAATACAAAACAAATATTATTTTAATTGATGTGTATCTACTTCCATTAATTGGTGTTTATGTAGGAAGTACTCACAAATTACAAATTATTTAACCACAATTAAGAACTAAAATATACAAACAAATGAACAGCGAACTCAAAAGAGAACATGTGAAAATATGATCAACAATAATATTCTAAATCAAAGAAACAAACAATGATTATTGATAACTGATAAGGGTATATTATCTAACGCTAGACTACAGTGTAGCAAACATAACAACCTGATTTTTTTTTCTTATATATGGTTACTATGACTCTCACCCTTTTCATTGCTTCATATAAATTGAACTATAGCCACCCTCTGATAGACACCGAACTATTCGATAGTTTCGATAGTTTCGATAGTGGACTATTCGATAGCTTCGATAGTATCACTATTCGAACTATTCGATTGTTTTATAATTCGAGTTATTAGAGAAAATAATAAAAAACCGGACATACTTCGCACGACGGGTGGTATTGTCTTGACGGGCGTGTTGAATTTTAAAGAAACGATAAATCATTTCTTCAGTAAAACGATTCTGAACGAAGGAAGTTAATAATATCGGGGAAAAAAAAAAATGCGAAAATTCGGAGAGCTGGGCTGGAATCGAACCAGATACTGTCGGCGTGCTAGACCGGTTCCATCACCACTAGGCCGCTAACACTTAACTTGATCATGTAGGTGAATTAGTAGATATAAATAATTAATAACCGAAAATATTGAATTTTCAAAATAGAATAAAATAGATAGAAAACTATTGTTGCATGTGGATTTTAATTCACACCATCGTATTCAGTGTTGAAAAATACATAAGATGCAATAAAACATTATCAACCTTCAGTAATTAAATGCTTCTTGTATATAGATATTTCGTAACATCTGTCTGTATTTTCTCCAATTTTTTTTCAATCGAACCCTTGTAAAATGTTCAATTATTCGTCCGTAAGAAATTTTATTGCACCAAAATATTTTCAATGAAATTCTCTACTTAGGCACCAAATTTCAAAACAATCAGTCGAACCAATTTTTCTTATATGTACGTTTAAGTGCGTAATTTTAAGTAAAACTAACGAATTCAGTCGAAATTCTAAATTCAATCGGGTATAAAAAAAAGAGTTGACTAACGATTTTTGAGATTTTTTCAAATCAATTAGACACATATGTCAGTGAGATCATATTAAATTTTCAAGCCTTAATATCAAAAATCAAAAATTTTATTGCATAAAAACTAACGAAAAATGAGAAATTTCCGAAATTTTCAAAATGCCGTACTTAACTCAATATTGATCAAATCTTTTTGAAATTTTTATGACATATTCTCGTAACTATTTATAATTAGTTGGTGAAAATTTCAAGTCCCTTGCTGCAATATTTGAGAAGTTATGTCATAAAGTAATTTTCAATTTTACGGAAATTTCGATAATCGCGTATTTTTGTCGATTTTTCGACAGTTTTTCCCCATTTTTTTGAAATAGTATTGAGAAATTGGAAAAATGACCTCTTTAAAGTACCATCTGGGTACGATTTCGGTTCTATAGAGATACTGATCGAAACTTTTGGACAAGGATTTCTATACGAAAAAGTGTTTACAGAAAGAGAAAAAAAAAAATAAATAAATAAACATCATTGTAAAATCATAAGATTCCTCATTTCGTTCGGAATCTAAAATCCTTTATTGTTCCGTTTATAATGATTTTCATAATTTACTCCTAAACGTTATCGGTTGTGTTACTTGTGTTAGGTTTATAAACTATTCATATTTATAAAACATTAACATTCTTTCGAACCATTCGACAGTGAATACTATTCGATAGTAAAAAGCTATTTAAAAACATTATTCGATAGTTTAAATTGGAAAACCTGCCATTCGGTCATGTAAAACATAATACTCGAATAGCATTCGAAAGTTTTCTTAAACTGCCGCCGAATAGTATAAACTATTCGAAAGTACCCGTCACTAGTAAAAACCCAATATCGACGATGAAAATCGACAAATGGCATTTCGATTCCGAGCTCACCGGAGGCATAATTAATATTAATAAAGCGAATTAATGCTGCAATATCGTGGTTTATCGACCGACGCATTATATTATAATACAGGCATTGGAAACGGGTCCGACGAGACGTGTAATAGCGGGTATGATGAGTGGGGGAGGGGAAATCACACTAATTAACTGCAGTGGTGGTGGCGGCGGCGGCGGCGGCGGGCGTGCGCTTCGTAATTGTTTTTAAACAGAACTTTTATTAATTGGCATTTTACCCGCGAAACCGCACACGTTTTCAATTAAAACGGGTTATTTATAAAACACCATAAGCGCGTATACGTGTGCTGTGCACCGCTGTGAGGAAGAAGATTGGCCGCGGCCGATGGGATTGCGTGGGAAAAACGGCATCGATCAACGTGCGCGCGCGAAAAAAAGGTTGATGGCGCGGCTGCTGCAGGACGACGCTTTAAATCGCGCGTTTAACAATGAAAGCCATATCCATATTCCTACAAAATTCAAATTCCATTTTCCTCCACTTCCCTTTTTTTCTCCGAAAAAAGGTCTATTACTTACTGTTGTTTAACACATTTTCAAATCATTGGTTTTTTTTTGAAAACACCGAGACGTATATTATAATAAATTTATTTTAATATCATATGAATGTGATGAAAAAGAAAGAATAAAGGTAAAAATAGTTTATGAATACACATCAATATGTTATTATTATTTTATAATTATCATGTTTTTATTTTTATTCTGTTGTGACTATATAAATTCGTAGTAAATACAGGGAATTTAGAAAATTATAGGAATGTATACTTATACAAAAATTTAAAATGAAAAATGAGAAGTTTTGTAAATAATAATCTATCTAATTGTAAAATTATATTCATTTCAAAAAAAAAGGTATAAATAAATTAAATGTTTTATAAATAATAAGTAGTTAATATTGGTACCTAAACTGAATTATAGAAAAGTATATAAAAATGAAATACTAAATATATTTTTGTAATTATTTGACATTTTCTCAAAAATGCAAACCCAAAAACAAAAGGAGCAAATGCAATATTTTTATAATATTTATATATATATATATATATATATATATATGTATATATAGATTAGTATGAATTTCAATACTTACCTAGTAATTTCTCTTTTTTTCCAATTAGCTTCTTTGCGTTTGTTTGCCAAATAACCTTTGGACTTTTTTGGTGTTAGAATACTACTGATTTTACAATATATATCGTTCAAATCAGGGGAAATACAGAGTTCCATCGTCGTTACATCCATGAAAGTATATCATACACAGTTATTTAAAATGTTTGTCCGATTACATTATAATATATCCGTAGAAAAATAATATTTGGAGGAATATGGAAACGGGAGGAGAATGGTTTTTATTTTTGGAGAAAAATGGACTTTATTTTTCTTTTGGAGGACGTGAATGGACAGTGGAGGAAAATGGAATCTGATTTTTGGAGGTAAATGGTCCCGCCCACAATGAAAGCCGTGTCGTATGTATCACAATGTAAAGATACTCGGCAAACACTTTTCAATCCTCTCAAACGGTTCACACGATATGTAGTTATATAATGTACTTACGTACGAGCTGAGCTCCTCGGCTTAGCCCGCGCGTTTTCGTATTTTTACTTTTTTAATATTAAAACGAGCAAATCCCTCTGTCTTCTACCTCCCCGTCTTCTGTTCCCCTCCTTTCTACCTCTCTCGAATACGCACGTCATTACTACTTATTATTAGGTTTCTTACTTTGTGCCGATCGCGCCTTTTTTTATTTATTTTTATTTTTGGTGAGTGATAGAATAAGTCAGTTCTTATGCGAAAATGACGTATTTTATTTTATTCCATGGATAAATATCATTTTCACCTTTTCTTCCCGTAAATCCCTTAATTTGGCTTTATTTTTAGATTCTGAATGAAGTGAAGAAGCTAGTGTTTTTACAATGATGTTTATTTATTTTTTCTTGTTTCTGTGTACAACTTTTCGTGTAGAAATACTTGTCCAACAGTTTCGATCAATAACTTTTTGAAACATGATTTGCCTCTAGATTGTACTTTAGAGAGGTAATTTTTTGAATTTCTCAATTCTTCAATTTTTTCTTTTAGAAAAAACTACCCAAAATTTGACAAAAACGACTCGGAAACCATCATTTTTTGAACCGAATTTTATGAAAATTTAAACATACATAGAAAATCCTATAAAAGAAAATTTTGAAAATGTGAAAAAAAATTTTGGACATTTTTTAAAAAATTTGTTTTTTCTTATATTATTTACTTCCTTTGTTCAGAATCGCTTTACTGAAGAAATGATTTATCGTTTCTTTGAAATTTAATACGCCCGTCAAGAGAATACCACCCGTCGTGCGAAGTACACCCATCGTGCGAAGTATGTCCGGCTTTTTTTAATTTTGTCTAAAATTTTCAATTTAGTGTAATTTTTTTGTTTCAAAGCTATTTTATTCCACATCTCCCTAGGATATTTTTGAAAATATTTCACGCCTACTCTTCATCGCATTCATTTTTCAAAAAAAAAAAATGTATTTATTTATATTTAGTTAAGTCTATTTGGGCAAACGTTTGACCATTGGTGGCACTTGCGCATGCGCATTTTCTTACTACTATAATATTATTCGACTACTGTTTGTCAAATCGTGTAATTTTACTATAGCTATTGCTAATGTTTTATCGCACAATAATTGCATACGTGGCCACGCTTAAGTCTTTCGTTGAGGAATTTTACCAACAAAATAATAATAATAAAAACATACATAATCCCGGACAAAGGAGAGCTCTGCACTTTATTATGTACAATAGATAATATAAAATGTAATATCTTTCTCTCTCTCAGTCGACACTCTCTTTTTCCGCTTTCGAAAAACACTCAAATACGTCTTTATACTCAAAGGTTTTCAATTTTTTTTTTTTTTTTTTTATGCTCGAGGGCCCCCCCCCACATGAACAATAAAAGCCCCGAGCAGACCTAAGCATATAATTTATAAACACTCGAGAAACACATACGATTTTAAGACTTTCAGAAAAATAAGCTATGAACATTGTTGGCGAATTCGAAAATTTATAACACTTAAGTATATAACACCATGCATATGCTAACATATTGTTTGTTATTATAATATATTTATATTTTCAACTCGCAATTTAACGAATTTAAAATAGTATTAGATAGTAAAAGTTTACACAAAAACGAGTTACTTACGAAATTGTCCATTAAGCTGTCAAAATTTATTTTACAAAATGTTTTCAGTCAAAATTAATTTTTTTTTTTTTTCTGAAAATAACGCCTTCAACGCTGTTAATTTCGGATTAACGATCTAACCGGTTTTACTCGACTTTTCGGTTTGTCGTTTTTGGAATTTCGTAAAATGGTCTCTTTAATAAAATATACTGTCGAAAGTCGATTTTTAATCCAAAAATGAGTTGTGGACGGTTTTCGAAGAGTACTTTACTACGCGGAAAACAATCACTGGCTTCGTGTCGGAATCCAAAATAAGAAAAAACCGTAAAGCTTAATATTTTTCGATTATATTATTGTGTTACAATTTTGGAGATGCCAGTCAGTACTCGTTTCGCAGGGATGAATTCACCAACCGCCAGGCGTAAATTATTTGGACAACCCTTAATATTTATAGAAACACCACGTTATATAATAAATCTCTCTCTCTCTCCCTCAGCTCTAATCCCATTCCGGTGTAAGTATATATTATTATATACGTACATAATAATAATTTACCCCTTGGGCGCTACGTTAAGCCCCGAATATAGAAGTAAACGAAATCCAACATGCTCCGACGAGTATAATATGATGATATATATGCACTCCGGAGGTAATGGCGAGGAGGGGGGTTTTGAGATTTTCGTTTTTTTTTTTTTTTGTTTTTTCTTCTCCTATATAGTTTAAGATTACGACCGCGGTCTACGACGACGACGACGACGACGACGACACGTCGTGTTTAAGCGCGAGAGAGCGTTCGAAATGGGAACTTAGAGTTTTTATTTATTTATTTTTTTTTTTTTTCACAGCGAAGAAACACTTTATCTCGTTTTTCTCGCGCTAGGATTGGTCTATTTTACAAGCCCACCGGTGCGATATTAACTCGATTATTACACGCCTTGAACACGAAAACCCGTCGGAGGTTTATTTTTGTTTTATTTATTTATTTATTTATAAAAATAACGCCCCGAAGAGCAAGAGTACAGTACATAATGTTAGAACTTAAATATAATTGAAAAGTTAGTACAATAGAAAATAATAACAAATATTACAATATATATTAATCTTAAGTAGTTAAATATAATATAGAACACTATAAATTATACAAAAAAAAAAAAAAAATAGAGAGAGTGAGAAAGCTAAG
>JAIPRM010002869.1:0-28415 GCA_025469315.1 Stegophylla sp. TES_Ste_2020
TTGTCAAATTTTGGGTAGTTTTTTCCAAAAAAAAACATTGAAGAATTAAGAAATTCAAAAAATGACCTCTTTAAAGTACAATCTAGAGGCGAATCGGGTTTCAAAAAGTTATTGATCGAAACTTTTGAACAAGTATTTCTATACAAAAAGTTGTACACAGAAAAAAAAACATCATTGTAAAAACACTAGCTTCTTCACTTCATTCATAATCTAAAATATTGCAACTGCTGGTGAATTTAAAATGATTTTAATTATCACTGACATTTAAGTTTACTCAATATAATATTATGTATTTATGTAGGTAAAGTGTACACATTACATAATATTATATGGATATTTTATGTACTTGTGTATATAACAAATGAAAAGTACATATAATCTTTAATTTTTTTTTTTTTTTTTTGGGGATTCAAGTAGAATATAAAAATAATGTAAACGAGATTAATATGTAGTAGATGCACTTTTAATTAATACGATTTATGTGAGAATGTTTAATATCACTTAGCTGTTCTCAGTTTAAAAAATAGTAATTAGGATATATTTTAACAAAAACATCGTTAAACTTAATTTATTTTGTTTAAATGCGTTTAATAATGCATGTTAAACTGGACTTGTTGTTTTATCTATATATAATGCATGTATTTTATCATCACAGTAATTTTAGTATGTATTGTTTCCCATTATCTGTAACAATTTAATTTTATAATAATTGTTATTAAGGTTAGGTTGACATAATAGATTAAATAATTTATCAGAAACACTTCAAAAAACACGATTAATCTAGAAAACCTACTATTTGCTTAAGATATGAATATAAAATGTGTTTATAAGGCAGATGGTGAAATTAAAAAAAACGTTCAAGGAGTTTATTTCACAGTTAGGTCATATATCTGTATCGGCTGTTCGAATTCATTTTACTGTTTAATTATATTTGCGTGTGTTTTTTTTCTGATAGATTCTCAATTTTGAATTTCATTGGTTAACTTTAGATTAGAAAATTTGTAAGTATGTACAACAGTTATAACTTAAACGAAAATATTAATTGTATTTATGTTTTCTTAATCTGATTCATAAAGTTTTTATTTTTTTTTCTAGAAATTTTGTAGCTAGAGTTTTCGTATATTATCTTAAATTTTCGTCCCTTCAGTATGTACTTACATTATGTTTTTCGATTTTTTTTTTTGTAATTTCATAACACGCAATACCTGCACCTACAGTAGTATATACTTAAATGAAATATGATCTAAAAATGGTTAAACGAGGATAATGTTTTGTATATTTTAAATGTAATGACCTGGAATCAATCTGTTTCGAAAGCGCTTAGTTATGGTTACTCGCAGTTACGTGTGTAATCCTCGCTGTCAAATAGTGAACGCGCTAACTAACGAGTCTCTAATAACGTATTTTTTAGAGTTTGATTTCAAAATACTTTGATTCGACGACAAGGACTCTCGGTCATCAGGCAAATTTATTTACCTTCTACACTTTATGAGAGAGAACAAGGATGGGAACAGGTATGAACCTGGTGTAGAGGACATTTCGGCGAGTAAAATTGTTTTTTAAAAAATTCTGTTCTCTGTAGCGTGTATATATATATAGACTAATAATTATTGCATTCCACATGTGTTCTCGTCTGTTACAAGACCGTGCGACTGGACGGCAAGGAAATTATTTTGAACGTGTGCCAAAATATAATGTGTACGTGTCTAATAAAAAGGCATAGAATATAAACGAAAGATTACACAATTTTTGGTTTTTTTTTTCCCTTAAATTAGGTAAACAAATCGCACCGCAAGGGCTTGATTTATTACAAACAAGTTTAATTTATTTATCGTTCACCTAGTTACCCTACCGACAACACACAAATTATAACTGTGAATGCAGTATATTAGGTTAAAACTTAAAACTAAGTCTCGTGCGTTTAATAAGTTTTGCACTTTATTAAGACTGATATATATATTAGTTTTATTTATATTATACTTAATAAATATCAAAAACTTTACATATATATATATATATATATATATAATATTTTATAATAAGTATTTAATTTTACCTTTGGTTCGTTTAAATTTGATATTTAATGAAATATCGAAGAATTCAGTCTTATTTTATAGAGTTTGAGTGATTCAAAGAAGCTAGTGTTTTACAATGATGTTTATGTTTTTTTTTTTTTTTTTTTATGTGTAGCGTTTTTATGTTGAAATACTTATCCAAAAACTTTTTGAATCACAAATACACCTTCAGATGATATTTTTAAGAGGTAATTTTTGAAATTCTCAATAGTTTTCTTAATATTTGTGGAAAAACTACCCAAAATTTTTCCAAAAAAGATTAAGAAATCATCTTTTCTTTTAATCCACACTTTATGAAAATTTAAATATAGATAGACAATAGTGTGAGAAATATTTTGGTGCGAGAAAATTTTGAAAATTTCAAAAACAAAATTTGGACATTTTTCTAACACTTTTTTTCTTATTAATTTTTTTTTCTATTCTTTATTATTGAAAATTAAAGTAAAGTTAAGTAAAGTAAAGTGAAGTGAAGTATAGACAAGAAATCCGGACATACTTCGCACCACGGATATTCTTCGCTCTTCGGGTCAGATACTCTTGATGGGTGTGTTGGAAATGACGACTGTTATATTGTTCTTTATATTATTAACTTCTTTCGTTCAGAATCGTCTTATTGAAGAAATGATTTATCGTTTTTTTTAAATTCTTCACACCGACCACGAGTATCTATCTCGGAGAGCGAAGAATATCCGTGGTGCTGCGAAGTGTGTTTGGCTTTATTGTCTATACTTTACTTTACTTTTTAAATTCAGTACACTCACAAGAGTATCCCATTCGAGGAGCGAAGAAAACCCAAGTTGCGAAGTACGTCTTTTTTTTTTTGAAATGAGTATTTGTATCATCATTAAATACGTATTTATCTTATAATGTGGTAATCATTGTGTCGTATTTATGTGCTTGAACTGAGTATTGGTAATTTTTCGAGCAAAACTGATGGACTAGTCATACCTGGTTAGTTGCGAATATATAACTCATTATTTTTCTATTGTATTTCACGAGAAAAGATTACGAAATTATAAAAGCTTTTTGGGTCGATATTAAAATCAACCAGTTCAAGAATAAGTTCTTGTTTGAGCTTCGTTTAAAGTGATAACACCATTTTTGTTATATTTTGAAAATAATAGTATTATAAAAAAGTTGTTTCGTCGTTTGTTCAACGAGATTTATTGTGCTTGGAAAATGTTTACTACGTATTAGTGTAGGTATTACATAATTCGAGACCAAAGTCAACAAAATATAAAACGGTCAGAAAAAAAAGTATGTATTTCGCGCGTCGGGGTGTTCTTCACGCGTCGGGTGGGATTCTCTTGACGGGTGTATTGAATTTTAAAGAAACGATAAATCATTTCTTCAATAAAACGATTGTGTGAACAAAGAAAGTTAATAATATAAAAAATTAATGAGAAAAAAAAATGTCCAAAATTTTCTTTTTCATATTATTTTCTATCTATGTTTAAATTTTCATATAGTTCGGATCAAAAAATGATGGTTTCCAAGTCGTTTTTGTTAAATTTCGGGTAGTTTTTTTTTTAAAAAAAAAAAGAAAATTGAAAAATTGAGAAATTTGATAAAATGACCTCTCTAAAGTACAATTTAGAGGCAAATCCGGTTTTGAAAAAGTTGCCGATCGAAACTTTTGGACAAGTATTTCCATACGAAATGTTGTACACAGAAAAATAAAAATAAAAAATAAACGTCATTGTAAAAACACAATAAAAAAACAATAAGCCAAGACGAATTATCAGTGGTATAAAATATATAGATGCATTAATTTATGCATATTATATTATTGCACATACGACGTCGTAATTTATGCGTGTACTGCACGTGGCGTCTGCGCGCCGTCATCGTTTGATTTATAAAAAAAACGGTGTGGCAATGAAATAATAATTTACACTATTAGACCGCGTTCGAGAAACGCATTTCCACTCCTCGTGGAAGTCGTTTTACACACCACGTTTGCCAGCTACCACCTTATGACGACACGACACGTCTGTCCGGGGACTCGTTTATCGCGGCGGCGTGATGATCGACGAGTGTGTGTGTCCGCCGCGACTGGATCGAAAAAGAAGACGCACTTAGGACGAGATGGCGGCGGCGGCGGCGGTCATCATTCAAGGGTTATTTCACGCGGAGCGGTTTTAGACGGGGGGGTGACCGGCCGACCGGGGAAGATCGTCGAGGCACTGCACCGTGGTCGCAACTCGCGCGCATTACCGCGGTCCGTGCTCGGTAACCGACTCCCCGCCGCCGCCGCTCTCCACACGTTACCGCCGCCACGGCCGCCGCAGCAGCAGCAGCAGCCTGCAGTCTTTCGCCGGCCGCCGTCCGTCGTTGTCCGTCGTCGTCTTTGTTTCGTTTCGCGCGTTTCTTTTTTTTATTTACTTATTATTTTTTTCCTGTGTGTGTGTGTGTGCGCGCGCGCGCGTATATATTTTTCATTTTTTGATATTTCATTTTTCATTTGGATTGTAATATATTTTCGCGTGTTAAGAAAAGCAGTTTTTGATCCACCGGCCTTTGATCGTGTTGTTGCTGCTGTAATCATTTTATTTCACATGATTCACATCATTACGTGAGTATAATATTATTATATAATTTTTTTGACGTCGCATCGGGTTGTACTTACTTATACACACGTCTTCTGTCTATTATAGTTTTTTGTTTTTTATTTCTTTCGTCGAGCGCGTTTTTTACCGGTACCGACCGAGAGGTTTTTTGGAAACGACTTAACAAAATGCGAAGTCAAACGTCGTAGTCGTCCGCGACGGCGTTCGACAAGGTTATATGTGTGTGTGTGTGTACACTATGCACTACTCATTTGTTTTTTTTTTATCTTTTCTATTTATCTCATTCCGATTACATTATTGTTATTATTATTATTATTATTATTATTATTATTATTTCATATTGTTCGAGATGTAGACAACCAGTGCAGCTGCTGTGTGTGCTCGCACGTGTCAGTTGTGTGTATTTGTAATCTTTCTGCTTTTAATCTCGTCTTGGAATCGTCCAAGTTCGTTCCACTCGATTCTGTGGAATTCGACTTTGCTCGTTTTGCTCATTTTGAAACACCGACGAATATTTAAATATATAACAATGTATTACACAGTTTGTAGACAATACGTCATGTCATATTATGCAGATTTTTACTATTGTTTACTACTACAGTGATCACGTATTATCAAATCAATCGATGGGTACATTTAAAATAATATACGTATGAGTAATTCAATCGCAATGTATAAATGCATTTCGCTAATTTTAAATGTTTGTATTCGTATACTGTCGGTGATGGAGTTATTAGTGTTTTACAAGCCGAGTGTTCAAAAAAAAAAAAAAAACGTTTAGAATTAATAAGGTAGGTAGTAAGAGTACTATATTTTGTCATTAGTAGATACCTATATTATATTTTATTGGTAGTACTGCCCATGATGAGTACTTATTATATTGATAAGCTACATTCTTCTCGTTACTTCAGTGTTGTGTAATTAATTTACGATAATTTTTGTAAGGAACCAAGTAAATAATATGTATAGATGCATAATATTATTGCTCGTATTGTTGTAATAATTTTATGATCATACACAATTTAACCAACTTATGAAATAATGTATTCATAACATCTTTTATTTTATATAGATATGACATCGGAATGCTAGTTTTTGCTAGTTTTAATCGACAATCGGCAAAATTTAAATTAACAGTACTCAATAATTTTGTTAAATAATATCAAGAAAAATAATTTTTTGTTAGTACCTATTATACTTCTGTCAACTATTTGAAAATAATTCAATTGTTAGTTTTACATTTGAAATACATAGGTTAAATACATATTTTTATTGCAAAATGCTTTCTGCATCTACGTATTGTTTTAAAAATACATAATATTATATGTTTCTATTAGTCTTTTCTCAAAGCTTAAGAAATTCTGTTTTAATTAATTTAATTTAAAATTGTGATCTTCTTATTTCATACTTAAATATATTACTATTATCATTAATTCTTTATAATAATATACTTATAATGTATAATCATATTTTATCTTTATATATTATAGTACAAACATAATTCAGCTTTTCTTGTTCTGATTGAATTTTTTTCCATCATGTACAAATAATTTCGTAGGTAATTTAATTTCCGTATATAATCAAAACACATAATATAAATAATATAAATTACATTAATTTAATTAGTATTTACTTGTGTAAGTGTGTCATAATAGTAGTCTTATTTTCGTAACTACAGTATATCGGTTGTCAACATTTTATGTTATAAATCATTTGTCAAAAGTATTATCAATATATTATAGTTATTACTCGAGTTATAACTTATAGTTTATGAATGACCGCCGATCGCCATTCGTTTTACTCCGTCATTAATCTTAGTTCATAGATGACACACAAATCTTTTTCCTTACCCTCATCGTTCTTAAACTATTTCTCGCTGTTTATGTGCATTTATATGTATATATTATCGAATATATTAAAGTTAATCTAAATTTTCTAATTGTATTCAATTAATTTATGTATTTAAAATTCAAAGTAAATCAGGTTTTTAAGTATAGAAATTACATCATACGATAGTACAATTATTCATAAGCTATACATAATGAAAAATATTCTATAATTTTCATCATATTTTTCTTTTTTTGTGTTAAAATTAGTATGATTTTAAGCATACATTTTTTACTCCATCGAGATAACACCTGTCTTGATTTCTATTAGCTCATTAGTTTTCATTCATAAATATTTTACTATTAATTATTAGGTATTTATAAAGAGTGCAAGCAGATCGCATAGTTTATTATACTTAGAATAGGAGAGGTTCTCCAGCCGAGAACAGATGTTGGTGCAGTTGTAGAAGGTGGATGGAAAACAGCTGCAAATGGCTGCGTATTTTAGGGCCACGTGTTTTATTATACGCTTATAATGCTACAGCGCACACTATAATATGTACTTTAAATATCTTGTTTAAATTCAATATACCTAGTTAAATTAATTAAGTGTTCGAAAATGCATATGAAATCAAAATTGATAAGTACATACGTTTTCAAATTTAATTAAAAATAATTTCATTTAGGTATATAGAATAAGAAATATTCTCGGGGGTTAATATTTAAAGAAGTCATTATATATTTGTGAGAAAATATTAAAATTGTTTTTGCATCAATGAATAATAATTATTTTAAAGTATTGTTTGTTTTTTATTACTTTTGTATCAATCATTTCATGTATAAAGCTCTATTTAAATATTAATTTAATAATTAATGAAAAATGAAATTTTATGTTGAAAATATACTAATATATTTAGCAATTCCTATTTTCAGAAATAATAAAGTAAAGTAAAGTAAAGTATTGACAAGAAAGCCGTACATACTTTGCACCACGTATATTCTTCATTCATTGGGTCAGATACTCTTGGTGTGTAGAATTTTAAAGAAACGACAAATTATTTCTTCACTAAGAAGATTCTGAATGAAGAAATTTAATAATATAAAGAACAATAATAGTCATCATTCTAAATACACTCACCACTACTCATTGAAAATGTCAAAAATATTTTTTTCACATTTTTAAAATGTTATCACGCCAAATGTTTCTTATATTGTCTATCTATGTTTAAATTTTTATAAAGTTGGGATCAAAAAATTATAGTTTCCAATTTTTTTTTATCAAATTTTGGATAGTCCTCCCCCTCCAAATAAAAAATAAAAAAAATTGAGAAATTTTTTAAATGATCTTTTTAAAGTACCAACTAGAAGTAAATTCGATTTCAAAAAGTTGCTGATCGAGACTTTTAGATAAGTGTTTCTATACAAAAAAGTGTTATAAAGGGGGGAAAAAAAAAATTAAATATCATTGTAAAAACACTAGCTTCTCACATCGTTCAGAATTAAAAATAATTGTTACATAATAATTCACATTGTCACATTATTATAATCAATCTTTTATTTCATACTCTTTTATCTCATATTATTATTGCTCAACTGATATGTTTATGAGTGACATATGGTGCGCCCTTGTATATGGGTGATAAAAGTAAACTATAATTTATTTTCTACGGTAATTTGACGTATATTATGTAATATTATGTAAACTATAAACTGAAATATAATCCAAGTTAATGTCATATTATAAAATAAAAACATTAGGTACAGATGTTAACTTACATTATTTTAGTAGAATATCTTTCATGCATTATCTAAATAAATTCAAAGTAACCTAGTGTAAATTAAATAATATTCACAAAATATTTATTTTAAAATCAAAGCCAATTAACTTTTTAAACTTTTAGATAATATGTGTATTGGGTTTACATCAAAATGTAACATGTTTATGGTTAGAAGATGACAATCAAAAATCGTTTTAAAAATTGTTATTATAGGTCTAATCACCTCACGATCTGATTAAAAACCGACGTACCTTCGTATCAGAAACTGGTTTTTTTAGTTGTCAGAAAAAATAAAAGTTTAATCCTTTGGAAGTAGCCGCATACGTAGTAATAAATTAATAGGATTTTTGCCCCCATCAACGTGTGGGCAGACACACGTATTGTTTTGTGGTAATTGGTTCTAACTACTTGTTTGTTATATCCATTGTAGGTATTATTTTTTATAACGATTCATATAAAATGAATATAGTTAAAAAGACATTTATACTTATTTTATTAAAACTGATATCGTCAAAATGTTCTCACTGACTTCCACAGGAAATCGGACAGACGCTACGAGGATGTAAACTCATGCCATATACGCCATCTGAATACTTTATTAGACGTTTTTCGTGGTTCGAAAAATATTGTGTGATTAAAATTAATTCATGAAAAAATATTTATGGGAACTAACAATAGGCAAAAAATGTATATTTTATTATAATAAGTATTATAGAAAAAATGAGAGATTTATGAAAATTATATTCGGTTTGAATTTATAATCGTTTATTGTTATGAGTTTATAAAAGTTATACAGAGGAAAATTATATTTATATTTATTTACAGTGAAAATATATACTTTACTGCAAAAATTTAAAGGGGTTTTCTGAAGTAATATAGAATTAAACTAAATTATTCACTTGCATGGATGATTTGCTTTGTTTATAATATAAGATTTAGAATGTGCTTTATAAGCTTATTCCTATAATGAAGTATATAAAAACAATAACGTTGCTGTAAATTTTTAAATTTCATTCATTCTATTCTGGTTTTTAATTTCAGTTTTAAGTTTGAACAATATTTCATTATATTTGTCAATCATGTGCATTAGTACATTTTGAAGATGAAAGATTAAAGATTCCGTTATAGGCTTCATGTATACAATTTTCATTGTATCATTTAAATTATCTTTACTAAATGGTTTTGTTTGTTTTTTATGTTTATTGAATACACGTTTTGTATGTGTTTAATTTTTATATAAGTATTACATTTTTCATGACAGCTTTTAGATGCTATGATACCCATATGACGTATCACGAATATATCAGAACTATAATTTATTATGATCGAACATCACAAAATGAATCGATAAATTATTGTGTCTTTGGCATTTAGTCATTAAAAAAATATTTCTCATGTTACGAGTTCAATTCTAATCATTATTATCGTATTCACAGCACGTCATCCGATTGTCGTCCAGTTTAGTTTCAGTTAGATTTAAGAGTATATCTGTGCCTGTCTAATTCGTCTACTTTCCTTAAACTTAACATTTTATTGATACGTGTATCACTATAGTGGTGTGTATATATGAGTATAATAAATATGTGATGTTCTCCGACAAATGTTCTGGAATAAACATAATTTTAGTGCACCATTGACATTATTTTTTCCCCCTAATTAAACGTGACGTAGTCAACTGGCCCACACACACAGGTGTATTATAGTTCTGTGTCCGACGTCTGCAGTGCACATTCATAAGTGATCGTTTGAATGCCCTTTTTAACCCTTGTGTAGTTTATGTGTGCGTGCTCGAACATTGTTTTTCAGGTTATTACATAAGAATATTATAATATATAAAATGTTTTGGACTTCGGTCGATGGTTCCTTATATGGCAGAATCAGTTCTTCTATTTTAATTATTAAATACCTGTGAGGTTTGTTATATATGTATTTTGGTCGGAAAGGGGTTGCTCGAAGCCATTTTACAATGTTATTCCACATTACGCCTTTGCATCGCGAGGTCATAATCACAGCCTTTATTCGGTTTTTACGAGTAAAGTACAAAAATTAAATATTATAAAAAGGTGGATTTTTATGGCGATTATTTTATTTTTTTTTAATCACGACGACTGCGTTTTCAGCCGACACCACTCGTAGGCGAATACGTTTATATTATGCACACGATTTACGATCGTGTACGTACGACACGAGGTGGTCGTAATTATTACAATGGAGCTTTTCTTTTTATTATACGTTCATATCTGCGACGTATCAAACTAAATATGAGAAAAAAAAAAAAACTGCCGAGGCGATTATTCGTCGGCGTGAACCGGTCGCGTCGTCGTATTCGCATCTCTTAAATTTCGTGTCGCCGGCCACTGACGACTGTAGAGGAGCGGTCGGTTAGTAGTGCATTTTCTGCCCACGCCGCCGCCGCGCCAACGACTCGTGTATTAGATGGATAAATCGCGGCTTTACTCTGCCGTCCGATTTCGATCGACTACCTGCATATTATTCTGGTTGTACATATTTATACGAAAACTGTGACAACCCGCCGGGTCGCCATTCATTACGACGACGACGGAGGCGGCGGTAACAGTCCGGTATAATGATAAATATAATACATAATAGAGGTACTCGGTTGCATAAAACGGCGTGTTTACGATACGTCGTCGCGTATAAATATAAATCACGTTAAAATATTGTACTTTATATTATTATACATACGGATAAAATCTCGTGGGAAACAGAATTTTTTTTTTTTTTTAAACCTTAAAGTGCTTGTTCTCGAGTAGCTTTTGAATCGTGTAAAACTATAATAGCTGTACGAAATTTTTTTTTTGTGTCTCGCCCGCTTAAGTTATGTTGTTTTTCATTATATGTATATACATATATATATATATATGTATAATTTATACGATCACATGTATAGGTAGTTTTTTATAAATACCTTTTAATCAATTTCCGCAATTTAATATTCTATTAGGTAACTTTTATTTTAAACTATACTCTCTGGGAAGCAATAGTTTTACTAAACACAATACTATATGAAACGCATTAGTATTATTGTATATTTTAATTTATGCTAATAATTACCTACTTTTATTGTTACCGATAATCTTTTCTTCAAAGATTTAGGTTTTCCAATATTCATATACCGTACAATATATACCGAATTTATTCGATCTTAAAAATCTTTGACCCAAAAGTATTTTTTTTTCGATTTCTAACCGTTTAATGTAACTTGTTTAACACCTCAGGGCGCTGGGTCAATATATTTAAGAGAATTGGTAGTACACAAAACGTTGTGGTTAGCTGATTTACTGTTTTTTTTTTTTTTTTAATTCGTGTGCATTCGACCGTTACGTTTTCTTATTCCATATCGTATGCGTGTGTTCAGTTAATATTATTATTTGTAGTTTTTAACTATAAAAAATTACAATAGTATAAATCATATAATTTCGAAATGATGTAATAATTGTAATCAAGTTTCTTTGAGGAGATATCCATCCAAAATAAATGATTTTAATTCCTATGTGTAGCATCAATATATTTGTGTGTTGTGTGTAACGTGTGTAGAAAATGATGTACACAATATATTGTTATTCTATAGTAGTGCTGCAATTGGGTTAGGAAGTTTCAACGTGTGACAAAATATATAACACTGTAACGGTCGGACGCATTCTTGATTCGCTTTTATTATATTGTACATAAAAAAATCCGCTTAGTAATGTGTTGGCGAACTTTATGTTTGACAAAAGAAAGGTTAATTAAAAAAAAAAGTATAAAAAATATGAACTGCACACGCGGTGCATAATTGATTGTCTGTGTTATAACGACGTATACGATACGATGGTGTCGCGGGTTAGACGCTGCCTAAATTAATTGTATTACACGTCTAATTTGCATCGACTAGGTCCGTTCACCCACATGAAAAGTCATTGTACTTCCATTATTATTATATATTATAATATATGTATGTATGTATGTATGATATGCATACAATAATGTTATAATAATAATAATGCATTAGATAATCTGCACACCGAGCCCGGCGGTCGTACCGTGTCCTGTATAATATTATGTGAAGAGGTTGTTTTACATTATTTTACGTAGACCACATATTATTATTATTATTATTATTATTTTTTGGTACACGTCGTCGTTATCGTGTGAATCATTGCATCAATAAGAGTAATAATAAAAAAAAAGCCATTTAACCTTGACCGTTTATACGTATATTATATTATACGAGATTCTGCATTTATATATTATTATTATTATTATTGTACGTATTTGGAGTTCTAAAAAAAACATGACAAGCAATTACCGGTGCACAGGATATCTTATTGCATGTGTCGACCCGGACGGACGACGCGGCTTGTGGTGCCGTAAAGTTGCTGCGTATAGAACAATGCAATAATGGAGAAGCCTGTGCCGCGTACAGAGAGAGAGAGAGACAGATGGACAATGGGGAGAAGGGTTCAACGGACTAGCCGTCAACAAAACATCTAATTTATTATTGAAATTATCGTTATATTGTGGTTGGGGGGGGGGGGTACGTGTGTGTCGTCGTCGCTAACGGTAAGCGTTCTGGACCGATTGTTCTCTTTCGTGGTGTTCGTCTCCCTTTTCCTTTCGTTTTAATTTTTCTTTAATAGCCCACCGGTGGTGGTGAAACACTGCCGCCACCACGACCTCATAATACATATATATATATATACTCTATGATTTCTTCATATACATTACATACATACGTACATGTGTGTGTGTGTGTGTGTGTGTGTGTGTGTGTGTGTGTGTGTGTGTGTGTGTATGTATATACTTGATCGCGCGCACGCCTACTCACTACTCGTGTACTCGCACAGAAATGTGGCTATGAAGGTAGACAACTGAGAGGAGAACTCATCAATCCGAAGATATTAACTTGAAGGGTGTGAGACGCGTACTGAGTACTCTCTTCAGTTAAAACCGTTATATATTATAACGAGTTAACACGCTGCATGTTCTTAAAATAAGTCACTTTTTTTTTTTTTTTTTTATAATGTATATACCTAAATAATAATCTTTATATATTATTCTGTTTCACTAGTGTTCAGTCGTGTGTATTATTCTTCTAAATATACCTACATTTTTTTCTATGTTGTTTTTAGAATTTCTTCATCGATCGGCGGTTTCTTTGCAGAGTTTTAAGGATTAAAATTAAAAAGTCCAAACCGTGAAGGTGGTATTATACTTATGTGTATTAATTGGAAGGTTGTCGAGTTAAGTAAAATGCGATAATGTATACGTGTTTTCTTTGCTCTAAACAAGGCACCGAACGGAATATTACTACGATAATTGTACATGATATTTGAGAGTTTCGTCTAGGCCTGTGTTCTCGTATTCCTATCTCACTGACCTTCTCATTTGTATCTCGGAATCACTGTCACTACATTTTTACTATTTATTACTCATGTCATGTGTTTTAGATACATGTCTGCGCACGTTGAAAAAACCTTTGTAGACGTTACCCAACATTTAATTTGCATTGAATCTTTATGTATAGGCAGTGGTTGAAGTGGGGTGGGATACGGAGGGATGCCATCCCTCTACTTTTTTTCGTCAGCATTTTTCATCCCTCCACTTATTTTGTTTAAAATTATTCATCCGTATTGGATTTTGAAAAATTAATCGATTTTTATCGTAAACACAGTGAAAGTTTACAATAACCATTTTGTTCTATTCCGTTAGGTTAGCATAAACGAAAACATTTACAAATTTTTAGTCTGTAAACTCGTATTGAACATGAAATTTTTTCAATGATTTAAAAAGAGACTTTCTGTTAAAAGTACCTATCCTATTCCTATATATTTTCATTGTGGTTTTTCTAATCAGTAGTTATTGGATTAGAATAATACAAAAATTGAGTATTTTAAATAGGTTTTATTCAGTTTATCTAAGCATTCATTTTGATTTTTTTTTTTTTTTCATACAAATCTAAAATTTAAGAACAACAGGGTTGGTTTCATCCCCCCACTTATTTTGATCCACTTCGACCACTGTGAATAGGATGTTTGATCGTTGCTAACATTGTGAAATTAATAAAATATTTCTCTGAGATACTATAACTTCGGTTGTAATATAATATAAATTATATTTTGTGCACATTTACGACATTTCAAATCTGTTGTATTATTTCTCGATTACCAGTTGACTTATTTCCTTTATTTTCTGTAAAATAGTATATCAATAATATACTTTTTCGTTTAAATTACAATGGACCTACACGTATATGCTGGTTTTTTGACATAATATTATACGCGATAGACACAATGGAACACATGTCAAGTAGACTATTGACCCGCCAAAACGTGCGGTAATGACCGTGAGCGGGGGCACGATCGTTTCGTTTTCGTTGGGCTCAAGGAGTCACGGCCAACTACATGAGGAATGGCATGTTACGTTGCCAATATTATTACCATACAATAACGTTGGGGCGTCTTACAATAATAGTACGCGAAAAATTGTCCGAATAACGTAATACTTTCTGCACGTGGTCACATAAAGTATGTATTGTTATAGAAAAATCTTGGTTTTTTTTTTTAAATCGTTGCATATTGTGAGTCCCTTTATATGAATTTTAGGATTGAGAATTATCACTTAGCTTTTTTAAATATAAATGTTAAATAGGGAAAAGGGGAAGAATCATGATCATAAAAAATAATGAATGCTATTAAAGTAAATTATTGCTATTAAGAAAATAAATTAAATTACTCGTTTATTATAAATACATTGGGTATGTTTAAATGGTTTACATCTATTTTGACAAATAGAGAAATAACTCGTACAAACGGAAATAGGATTTAAACTGGTTTTGATGTCACATCATTTAAAAACATATATTAGGTATTGAACGCACTAATTGCTCTCGATTAGTGTGAACGATTAAAATGTGTCAACTGGTATTTTAATGAAATCATTTGTAGAAAATAAGTAAAAAGAATGTAATTAGCACCTTGAGTATTCTTTGGTCCTCGATTGGGATACTTATATGAGTGCATTGAATATAAAAAGAAAGGATAAATCATTTCTTGAATAAAACGATTGTGAACTGTATTTTAGTTTATTCAAGATAATTAGAATAGAAATAGAGTATAATATAAATAATCTTTTATGTAAACTCTTTTTTTTCTCTCGATAAAGCCTTGCATTTTGGACCATTTGAACTATTTGCGTTGTCTTTGGTGATATAACTTAGGATATAATTAGTAGAAAAAAATGGAATAGTAAATACAGTTGGAAAAAAATTGATAAAACAGCATGACTTGACAGTTTGTATCAGCTTAATGACGTTAGTGACATTGAAATCTCTCGTGCCACTAGTGCCGTGTATTACTCTAGACGGCACTTACACTACTCACATGACAAGTTTTGCTATTCTGTGACGGTCTTATTGTCGTGGTGACGACCTCATGCCGAGATGGTTATTAGTATATATTTGTTTTAGTCGGAGAAAAAGAACTGTTTTGTTTACAAGTGTACCTTTCCGCGTGCGATGTTGATGTGTTCTATCGATTGGACATGTCAATTTATTATGTAAGCATTACTTCATACTGTATAACAATGTATATTGGTACTCGAACTCCAATCACTAGACAGACAATAATTTACTTTCGACCATTTAGGAAAATTTCTAATTATGATGCATGAAATGTGCTATTTCTCATGTCACCATCATATTTTAGTGATCTAAGTATTATCACCACACACACACACACACACACACACACATTATTGCCTCTTCTTTGAACTCTGACATATTCTTTTGTTTTTAACGTTAAACCGTATCTATTAAAGTTGCCAGTAAAAACTTAATACATTCATAAACTATATTGATGTGTTTACAGCTACACACTATTATTATTTATTATCAATTAAAATTATCTAATTTACGACCTATATGTTGAAGAATTTGAGGGGAGGGATCATGTAGTGTATAATATTATTTAATATTGTGTTTGTGTGTATGTGTGTGTCAACGAACGTTGACGTGTTCGTTTAGAAGTTTATTGAAACTATTATCTTTTAAATAAATTTAGGTCAGTCGTTTTTTCGATGTTATGAATTTGATTTTATTCCACGAGTTTACTGCATCGGTGTATATATATATATCTAACCCCAAGTGTTCAATAACCGTGATGTCACCCCACTGTCGTGACTGAGCTTAAAATACATTTTTTCTTTTTTTTTTTTTTCTAAACACGCGGCAATGTCATGGCAGTTTTCCGTTACTTAGGTTCGTACCAGCCAAAGACTCTCATTAATATCGGCAAAGACGACAACGACGGGGGCTCGTGATCGATTGTAAAAGAAAAAACGTGACCCATAACTTTCTTGTAGATTTTTGTAGGTCGACATTTTTTTTTCTTTATCAACGTAAAGATTGGAATTGTATATAATTTTACGTTAGCGCCACCCATATGTATTTTTTTTTTTAAACAGCTGTTGTCTGTGTACATTGTCATCATGCACATACTGTAAATCAGGACCTAAAATCGCAAAAATATTGCACTCTCTTCGAATACCCAGACTCGGGAGGGGAGAGCACTCAGGTTTACTACCCTTAAAAAAAATGTCTATAAAACAATTTATTTCAACCAAAAATTAAATTAAATGTAAAATATTACCATAATAGGGTATACAAGTTTATATCTTTAATATGACATAGATTTATTTTTATAATTTTGCAGTAATATATAATATTTCAAAAGCTTAAGGGAGCGTAATAAAAGCTTAAAGTTCAAGGAATGGAATTTAAAAAAGTTGGACATAGTCGCACCATAGGTATTCTTATTCACTCCTCGGATAAGACATTCCTGGGGTGTGAGTTGAATTTTGAAAAAACGATAAATTATTTATTTTATATTTTATATATATCTCATATGTTGACACCATTTCTTTCAATCTGTATTGGATTATTGCCGATAATGGGTGAAAATTATATGTTACTAGTACTAATATTTTTGAAGTTACGACTAACTTTCTCTAATCAATCTCATGAAAATCTAGTTAACAGCATATTTTAGCGTTTTAAATGGTAACTGTTATCATCGTTGTTGGAAAAGCCATTGAAAATCATAAAAAATTGCATATTTAAAGTATACCTACGAATAAAATTCTTTGCTAGAACTATGAGCAACCCGTATCATAAAACCATAATTTGCTTCTTAGGTCCACTCAGAATCTAAAAGTATTTTATTGATACTTAATAGTTGTTTTTAAGTTTATAAAATTTGTCATTTTATCCAATAATTGTGATATGGAGTGCATTTTATCTAACAACACGCTTTGGCAATTCTAACTTTGCATTTGGTACTGCATATTTAGTGCTCTAATACAGTTTCTATCAACTTTTTTTGAACCGCGACATCCAATTTTGTATTTTTCGTTATGCTATCATTTCATTTCTTGATTATATTATATATATATATTTTACTCATTCAATTTATACTATTACTTAAATTTCAAACAGCATACTTAATATTTATGTTTTTAAGTTAAACGTTCATCTAATATATTTTAGTTTTTTTTATTTAAGTAATAACTATAGGAGGTAACTATAATTAGAGAAAAATAAAAATAAAACAAAATTAAAGAATGACATCAAATGTACAATATTTCACATAGTTATGGGAAACCTGACCAATTGATAATAAAACAAAAAAAATCTACAATAATTCACTTGTTAATGGAAACTCGAGCTTGAACTTTTGATATTATAGTCAGTGGCGGCGCACGCAGGATATTTTTTCGGGGAGGGTTATTGAAAAATTTAAATCAAGCATTTTTTTTTTATCAGTTTTGACCGTAATATGAACTATTGATGAAAATTTGACAGCTGTTTAAAACCAAGTCGACTCCTGAAATAATATCGTATATATATATATATTAATAGAACAAATTTATTTACTGCCCGCCCGAAAATGATGAAAATTTTTTTCGTGCCTAAGGCAAATTAACGTTGTAAAAACGATGTATAGCGAATGAAAATTAGCATAAATCGTTTGTTTTTGACACATTGGAAAACGTATACTCTCGCTATTTTACCGTAGGTATAACATATGTTCATAATGATATGCGCTCTCCATCGTCGTCGTAGCTGTACACAATGTGTGTAGGAATCGTGATTTACTTGTTACATAATGATGGATACACGTCGTGGGCGCGATTATTATTATTATTATTATTTTTTTTTCATTCTTTGCTGAATTCTTGGCAAAGCGCGCGCGCGCTCCGTCTATTTGAGACCACTGCGAAAGCGGAACGTTAAGTGCAGCAGTTGGTGGACCACGTGATGTGTGTGTGTTTGTGTGTACAGTGTCGTTGTCCACAGAGATACAATTGTATACAATAAAATACATCATATACGTCCATTAAAGTCTGATCGAAAATTGGATGTGAAAATAAATACAAAAACCGCATCACACACACACACACGCCCTGAACACCGCCGCCGCCGAGGCGAGGTCGACGGTCGACGGTTTAGGAGTGTGTGTGTGTGTGTGTGTGCGTGTTTACTCGTTGCGTAGGACGGCCGTGACCTCGAAAGCGGCGCAGCTCCCCCCCGTATATACGGTTCTCACGGTACAGTGTGCACCTATATATTATTATTATTATTATATTCGCGGGCCTACATCATAGCGGTATCCCCTCCCCCACTCATCTCCCCTCGCCGTCGTATGCATTGTAACCGGCCGTAGGGATTTCCTCGGCACAACGGTATACCGGTGTGCAATACCGTTTTCGGATCGTTGTGATTGATACGATATTATGCAGATAAGAGCAGATGCTGCAGCAGCAGCCCCCGCAAGTGCGTTTGTCAAAATAATAATAATAATGTATGCGTATAATGTCAGATTTTCGTTTAGAAAACTTGCACTCACACACACACACACACACACACACACACACGGGGAAACGATAGGCAGAGACTGGGAGAGAGGGAGGAGGGACTGAGAAAGATAGATCGGTGTATCCGAATTGGTTCCCAAACGTCCGAATTGGTTCCCGGGTATATCCGTTAAAGACATTTTCAATTTTCCTTCTCATTTTATATAAATTCGAAAAAATAATAATAAGTAATAAAATAACCATACAGTTTTTCAATTCGGCAATTTTTGTTCTTTTACAAAAATAATAATAAATAATATAACAAAAATGGTTAAAATTTTTAGCTTTTGTCATGAATGTCATTTGAAAAAATAAAAATAATAATAAGTAATATAATAATAATACATTTTTTTAATTCGTCAATTTTTCTTTTTTTATAAAAATAATAATAAATAATATAATAAAAAATAAAAAATAATGATAAGCAATATAATAATAATACAGTTTTTCAATTGGTCAATTTTTCTTTTTTCATAAGTATAATAGTTAGGTATGTATTAATGTATTATTGAGGTAAAGATTTGCAACAAACATTTTTTATAAATTCTAATTTAGTAATTTCATTACTTTTGTATTTGTCCATTTCTATTTTTATAAATGTTTCCTTACTTTTAGACTTCTTATTCTGTAATTTGTTTGTACTTCGCAATTTAACAGATGTTTCACAGTACAGTGTTACTAGTATTATATATAATATATATAATTATTATATATATAGGGTGTTTCATCATGAACTAACAATTGCAATAACTTTAGTTCTATTGAACATTTTAAACTTTTTTTTTTTGAATGTTCAATTATCGTCCGCGCTACATTAAAAATATTTTTTGAATTTTTTTCCACTTACCTAGAATATCGGGAACCAATTCGGATGTCAATTTTCAGGTATAGGAACCAATTCGGATGCAGCCAGATAGATTAGTCGACGTCTTCTCGCACCACGGGGTAGTTTTTTATCCGATCCTTGGATAGGAATATTATCGTGGTGGCGGGCGAGTTAATTTTTAAAGAAATCAAAAATTACTTTTTTTTTTTCATATTTAGGCATCCCAAAAGCGGTCGAATAATCTTTGAAAATTTTGTTCAGTTTGTATTTGCATTACCTACTGTTGATAACGGATGAAAAGTTCAAAGTACCATTAGTTTAAAAGAGTTTCGACTATATTATTAAAATCGACTTCGTGAAAATTTGATTTACCGGTATAAATTACCGTTTTCGTATTTTCCTCGTTTTTCGAAAAATTATTGTCAATTTCGAATAACGCAAGTGTCGTTTTAGTGATCTGAGTCACTATTCAAACATGTTACTGTGAAAAAGAAATCGAAAATAAACATACGGTTAACTCGGATTTTAAAAGTAATTATATGGATAGGTTATCTTTAAGTAAAATTTTTTCTTTAATCGCAATGGTCAGTAACCGGCCGTAAACAACGGTTTTCGAGTGGAATGGTGAGTACAGTTTATGGATAGTTGTGATTGATACAATATGCGGTTACGGTAGCAGTCTCCGCCAATGCGTTAGTCAAAATAATAATAATAATAATAATAATATGCGTATAAGCGTCAGATTTTCGTTTTAAACACTCTCACACGCATAAAGTGATGAGGGGGGAGGGTGTGAGATCAGTAGTAAATCGTCTACTCGCATCACGGATTTTCTTAGCTCGTCGGAGAGGATTACGATGGTGGGTGTTCTAAATTTTAAAGAAATGATAAACGATGTTTTCTCTACATTGATAATGTGTGAAAATGTCAAGTTTCTAGTTACTATTAGCTGTTATGAAAATCTAGTTTATGGAATATTTTACTGTTTTCGGTCGTCAAACTGTCTATAGTTTTTCCTTGTTTTTGAATAAAATTAATTGATAAGTTTAAAACACGCGCGTGTCGTACTGAACCGAGTTAATTATTAGAGCCCCCCTCGAGTGCGTTTGTCAAATATTATGCGTATAGTGCGGTGTTTTCATTTTTATCACTTGCACGTGCCATACACCACAGAAACGATGAGAAAGAACGAGAGACGCTGCCAGAGGTAGATAGACGAACGTCGATAAATATAACGCGAAAGTCGTGTGCCCATGTCGTATACGCCGTTTTTTTTTTTTTTTTATTGTTCTTTTACTGCAGCAGCCCCTCGCTCGCGTATCCGCGAGGTATTCAGGTCAATTAGTCGTGCGGACGCGCGAAAAGTAAAATGGATTTGTCGCCAAGTACGGCGGTGGCGCGCGGGTTTTGAAGGACTTTCGTTCGTTTTGTATACGTATGTAATATAAAATATATAGGCATACGATATTGTTCGCAATTACGGTGCGGCGAGGATGAAAATATAATGCGGCCGAATCGGAACTAATTAACCGGTCACGAATGCGCTCGCACTGACGGAATATCAAAAGTGATCCATTGAAAACGAACGTTCTTTTGCTTTTTCCATCGTCGCTAACGTCAATTAGCAGCAATTGATGAACGTGGTTCATATATGTATACAAAGAGTATACAATAAATGTTTAACATTCTGTTTTTATTGTCCCTGGATTTATACCGTGTATAGACGTATGTTCTGTTTGCACGTTGAGACATTAATTTTTTTTTTTTTTTTTTTTGAAATTTTATTTATGAAATATGATAATCAATTTTTTAACAGTGATTACGAACGTAATCAACATTTTCATATAATATGATAAATGTGATAACGCACGAATTTATACTCTGTAATAATAGTGTAACGACGATCGAATAATTTTAACAGATTTTCACATTTTCGACATATCAACACAGCCACACCGTTGTCGCTTTAAAACCCATTATACTTTTTTTTATTTTATTTTTTTTTTTTTATCATTTTAAATATGACGTGCAGCAGTGGTGCTCGTGTGAAGTTTGCTATCGAAATATGCAATCGGAATTCGCACTTGTCGACACTGTAGTTGCTCACTCGGACGTTATTTCGAAGTCCGAGATGGCCATCTTTCGCGACAAATGGTGAGTCGTCGTTTTAAACCTCAGCTCTTTATATTATACGTATTCCATCATGAGTCATGACGCGGCAAACGCGTGCGCCCGTATAAATTTCACGAAACGTTTTTTGTGTATACGTGCATTATATTATTTAGTGTATGAGGTTCCCGCATCCGGCCGGAGTCACGGGCGATGCAAAAAAAAAAAAAAAAAAAAAAACAAGAATCGAAATTTATTTCGAAAAAAATTTATTACTTATTTCAAAAATTTATTATTATCGAGAACGTATGTAATATTATTACTTATCGATTTTTTCAAAATAAAAGACGAAATCCGAAAACATTTAACATAACAGGATTTTATTTTCTGAGAAAAAATCAATTTCAATATCTATCGAAATCGGAAATTAATAAATTCCGGACGCGTCAATTTCTGTTAGATATTTGTATAGGAACTGGAAAAATCAGAAACCGACAAAATCGGAAATCGTCAGTTTTTTTAGGAATTCTTCTCTAAAGAAGAATGTATTTTGTTATTATACTAAATAATGATGTATGTCTGACGAGAACTTCTCAGCAGCAGATTTTTCGCATCCTTATCACGAATGCAGCTTGTTATTACACGTTTTGGCGTTGTAAGATTAACAATGTTGTTATCAGTTCCGGGCAATTTATCAAAGCAAATGCTTTGATTTTTCCTCAACGTCAACCGCGATCAAGGGAACGACTCGCTCCGCTTGCGTTTCACTACCTAATCGAAAATATTCTTCGAATTTCTGCGCAACGTGGGGATATTTCAGCTTGATTATTGACTCGCTGTGTGATGTGGGGATATTTCAGAAAAAAATCAAAAAAAAAAAAAAAATAATAATATTATGGCGGTAGAATGCATCGAACCAGAGACTTACAGTACTTGGTACATTAAGTATGCAAAAATCCTTATTATTTAAATAGAAATTCCTGAAAAAATCCTGGTTTTGATCGTTTCTTATATTATGACGATTCCTTAAATAAATTTTATCAAAAAAAAAAATACCATCCCGACTTAGACGATTAATGTTTTCGATAATTCCTATTTAAAATTCCTTTTCAAAAATTTTTTTTTGCTGAATTCGGACTTTCCTGTTTTTGTTGATGCGCCTCCTAAAGAGAATACCGTCGACGACAACGACGACTACGACGATGACAATTCGACTCCGATAACATCACGCACAAATCCTTTTGCGGCTGCCGCCACCGCTTAAATAATAATAATAATAATAATAATAATAATAATAATAATATCTGTCCTATACAACACGGCATCCGTGCGCGATACGAATAAATAATAAATTCCCAACGTGGGGACCGTGTGCTGAGCGTGGAGCTACGTTCGAAATGACCCGTTTTACGGCGCACGCTGCAGCTTTTACCAAATTTGGAACCGGCGGCAAATTGTCTCGAAAACAAAAGAAAATCCGCAAAGTGTGCGAATATGTAGTATTGTATACAGGCGCTGAGGAATTACCGGGGATCGAAGAGATCTTTTTTCCTTTTTCCATATCCCGATTGCGCACAGAACAGTTGGTAAGGAATACTGTTTCTAGCAGTCGCTATCAAAACCGAATAAATCACTCGATTGATAACGCATCTTACGTTTAACGACTATATAGTATGCTAATATATAACGATATAGCGACTTTCGTTTTCTGCAATTGAAATTTTATCCAAAGTCATATTGAAAAATTTATAAATAACAGAAAGAAATATAGAATTTGATTTCATAATTAAAATGCCTTCATTTGTTATTATAAAATTTTTTTATCGTTATTGTTTTACCTTATAATTTTTAAATTTTAGAAAACTACCGAGCATAAAATATTATTATGCACTATGAATTCATGTTTTCCGAATGTCAGCTGTAATTTTCAAAAAGACTGATTAATATTAAAATACACATGACACGTGCACGGAAAATGCAATAAAATTGTGTTATTTACAAATTTCTGATTTTTTGAAACGTTTACTTTTATAAAACTACCAGTATTCGGGCGACATTCTGGCACCTTCAGAGTTGTTGTCTTATCACGGACTTCTGCACGAGGCCTAACTCTCGAATCCTGCGCGTTTCTGATATAGATGCCGGATCGTATCGCTGCTGCCGATGAAAGTGTACGCGCTAAAGCCAATGTCAAACTCGCCGCTCCTTACAGGTGGTGTGGAGCACGTGGTGTGCCACTTTTGCGCACGGTGAGAAAAAAAACCTGACGTCTTATCCTTGGCATTTGCATATGATATATATATTATGATAATGATATAAAAACCACACAAAGTCATCGTCGGTGGTAACTAGGTATGTTGCTGCTGCACCTATCGGACTTATTGCTTCAGCTATACCAGAACTGAAATCGACCCCTCCGCCGTATTTCTCGATCCCGCTCGCAGTACGTGTATTTTTACAACTATATATAATACGGATCGAATTGCGCGGATAATATAAACAGAAAACCTTGCGTTAGATTAGGATATTATAATAACAACAAGTGGGCAGCAACGTGTGGTGAAAAACCTGAATTGACTACTGAAGAAAGTCGAGGGATGATGCATATTCGGAAGACTCATTGGCGGCCCATACCAATGGATGATACTATACTGGTACAAAAAAAAAAAAGACTGCATGAGACAATTTTTCAGACAGAGATCGAAACTACCAATGAAAGGTTTTTTTTAGCTATTTGCTGACGCTGATATTATGTTGTGTTGCCCCGCACGAAATTAATGACTACGATACTATAATATTATTATGCAGCATGATGCGTGATGGGTTTTTTTTTTTTTTTTTTTTGCCGCGCCGTGTGTGGCAGGTCCTACATAATATTATATATTATTTCATAGTGATTTATACTCGGCAGCATCATCAGTACTCGTAGTTCAAAGTACGTCGAAAATGTGTTGTGTGACGATCCATATCCGGCACCCCGGAATAATATCACGTTATATAGGGGTAGTTGAACATTAACGCGCGTGCGCATAATTAACACATTGTTATATCCCGTGTATAATAGTCCGCGTTCACATTATTGTTTAGAAATTTGATATGCACGAGAACTTTAACCGCATCGTTATGTGGGTACCATATAGACTGTGAACATTTTGTTTTTTTTTTTTTTTTCTAATAATAATATTTTAATGATTATGGTATTGTTTTTAATATTGTATGTAGTCTACAAGAGCATATCGGATCAAAGTTCATTTTACTCTGAATAACTTTAAAAATTGATTACTCTATAAACTATATATATATATATATACAGAGGGGCTGGGTCGAGATAACAAAAAAAAAAAAAGATTTAACATTCTTAGAATTAAAATTTTAAATCAAAATTACTCAGAAAACTTTATCATCAGCTATTATGTATTTGTCTTAAATTTTTAATATAATTAAATTATAGGTAAAGTTCAATTACACGGTATTATCATATTATGCCATTTTTATTAATACCAATATCGTAACTTTTTGAAATTACATTAATATATTTTAAATTCGTTTAAAGAGTTTATATAATATTTTAATGAAACGCTGTTAAATTTTAGTGATGTATATATCATTTTATAAATGTAAGTATATAGCAATGTTTTTTCAATGTGTAAATTAATATCAAACGAAATTCATATGACCTTTCGAAGAATTTATTTTATAATAGCCAATATGGTTAGTAGCTATGCAATGTTTGATTATAACGTCAATCAATATAAAATTTAATAAGCGAATAATTAATTAAATAATATCCAACGATAATTAATAGGAACTGGCATCTCGCATTTTATTACTCAATTTCTTCGAATTCTAACTGTTCAGTAGAAAAAAATCACGGTTAGATAAAAAAAACATTCTTTCCGCCATCCATTATGATTACGATTTTGTTTGTGGTTGTTTTAATTTTTTTGATAAAATATAGTATTAGTAACGTTTTTGTTATTCAGTATGTAGGTGCATTTTTAATTTTAACATTAAAAACTGCAAAACATTCCAAACAAATTTACAGTTTTGTGTGCTTATTAAGTTGTTAAATAAGTGTAATAATCATATTTCATACTGTGTACACTAAAATATCTCACTAATTTCTGATTAAATATTGTTTAAATATTCGTGCACCAGCTATGTGTGTATGGTTAATACAATATCAAACCTGAAAAAATTCTTCAATAAAAGAAAATGTTATTTTGTTCGAGTTCGTAAACCTATAATTAATTATATTTATTGAAAACTTTTGCTCCGAGACAATTGTTATGCACGGTACGTATAAGCAAAATGTAATTGGTATTTTTTTTTCTTGTACTCTTCAGTAGTAGTTTTATTAATTGAAGGTCATTACCAACCCTATATATATATATATATATATATGGTTCCGAATGATGTTTACTTATGAAAACAATTAGGTTAAGACCCTTTCACGGCTAGAGAAACCCGCCGCCGTCGTAACAAATGTCATGTGTCCGGTTTTAACAGATTCATTGTAAAAAAAAAAAATAAAAAATAAAATAAGTTAATAAAAAATAATAATAAAATAAATTGTTTATAAGACCATTTCTATTCGAATCAAAAAGGAGATAATGGGATTATTAGCATTCTGATTCATACCTCTACGGTGCAATCTGGTTTATATCAGTTCCGAGAATACTCTCCCCGGAAACTCTAATTGACGCGCTAATTGATTGCATTTTTGCTCTAATTGTATTTGTCTTTCCGTTTGATTAAAACTCACTTATTTGTACGTAAATTATATTTTTTACCACACGTTGCGCACTGTTGTTTAAAATATATTATAGTCTGATTATTATTTGTGCTTCATCAATGAGAGAAAGTGTATAAAAAAAAGTTCTGTATATAGGTAACTCATAAGACATATTAATTGGGAAAAAACAATTTTGTCATTATATTTCTCTCTATCGACTATTATTATATATATATATATATATATATTGTGCATATTATTAAAGTTTTAACGTAGCACCGTGTCGATTTTGATGTATATTGAATACTGGGTAAATTACGAAACTATTACTTCAAAATTGCAACGGTGGAATACTTTTTGAAATACATATCGACTATTCGACTCCCACAGAGACATGTATAATAAAATTAACCTATATATATATATATATTCAATAGGACCATATAATAACAATAACAACAACGCGCGATTTCAGGTCTGTTATGATATTATGTCCTATTTTGATGGCAATTAATTGTGTAGGAGGACGTGTTCTCGCTGAACTCCAGTGCTCAGTATTTACACGTGTTACACTCATTAAGATCATAGACACAAATGTGGAAGATGTTGGATGGGCGAGTATAGCAGGATTAGAGAGAACACGCTCGGTGTGTGTGATATATTATTACACCGAACGAACAAAATACATTACGAAAAACAGTCGTGAGACCAAAATGTCAAAGTTCGTGTGTGTGTGTGTGTGTGTGTGTGTGTGTGTGTGTGTGTGTGAGAGTGTCGGATAGAAAACCAACACAATATGTACGCAGTCACTGCGTGCGCGTGTGCGACAGCGTGTTGAAAAAAACGGAATAGGTAATTTTTCTTAAAAGAGCTCTTACACGCGGGTTTGAAATATAAATATTATGTTAATATTGTAAATGTGCGAAGAAAAAATATCCTCCGTAAAATACAAATCTTCAAGAACTGCAGTATTATCTCAATGTCGTTTTCGGGCAACAAATCATCGACAAAATAATATTCCATTTATAATAGTATAACTGACAATTTGCTCTTTATACTTGTCCACCACCATCGCCGCCGCTGTATTACGACAACGAGGTCGTTGACCTCTCGGCGCTGATTGATGGCTATATTGATATCAACGTCACCAATAAATCCCAATCTTATTATTACGGCTTCGGTTTTACAACCGTCTCCGCGCATTGTTCTCGCGCGTGCGTATTAAAATATTATATTATGGCGTGTGCGTGTGTGTGCGTTGTGGTTTCTTTTTTTATTTCTTTCTCATTCATTTAACACATTTTTTTTTTTTTTTTTATTGATATCTACAACGTCGTCGTTTGTCGGCGCGTATGTATAAAATGTGTGATGTATGCACGAGACGACATGTACATGTGACGAACTTTAATCACCTCGGTGCTCCGCAATTCTCACCGTCTTGTAGCGCATTGAAAACATGGTAATTTATTCTGCACTTCATTCTTCTATCCTGCATCGTCTCCTCGGGGGCGTATTCAGTTCATCTTCCAGGGGGGGGGGGCGAAATTTGAACTTCAATTTTTTTAGAAAAAACCTCACATTTAAG
>JAIPRM010002870.1:0-28415 GCA_025469315.1 Stegophylla sp. TES_Ste_2020
AGAATCGTTTTACTGAAGAAATGATTTATCGTTTCTTTAAAATTTAATACGCCCGTCAAGAGAATACCACCCGTCGTGCGAAGTACACCCATCGTGCGAAGTATGTCCGGCTTTTTTTATTTTTCACTAATCGTTTACTAATTTAGTAATTTTATATCAAACACTCATCAAAACTATATATTATATAATATAATTGTATTTACAATTCGAATATAGCAAAAATACATTTGTTTGAATTGATTTCAGTTTAAACCAGAAAACATGTGTAAGAACTAAAATGTGTCATCTCCAGCATTATAATCGTTTAACTATGATTTTGGGTAGATACATTAAAATAGTGATAATGTACATTCAATATATTATTGTAAAATTTATGTATTTTATAGGTACCTTTCTCTAATATATTTTTGGCACGCAAAATAAGCTTTATTCATTATACATTATTTAACCACATTACTCGGGCAATAATCCAACAATATGTTGAGCGTTAATAAATTTTTTTTAATTTAATAGTAGCTAATTTGTTTTCACTTTTCCTTTTTTTTCTTTTTTCTATACTACTTTCTTGTTACTTACATGTATTATAAATTTAAGAGTTAGGTGAATAATAATTATACGTATTTATATTATATTATATAAGTATAACTTCAGACATACAGAACTATGAACTCTTCTATCCTCCACAAGCTCAGGCTTATTGAAAACAATTCTTTTCCAATTTTTGTATAATATTTTTTAATACATATGTTACTTTCGAAAGTGCAATAAATCTATATCTGTACCTTTATTATGAAGTGAAAATCGTGGCAAACAAAAAATTCTCATCTATGTATTCATTTAATAGATTTATGTTAATGTAGACATTTATTCGGCTAGTTATTTGATATTTATTTAGATATTATTTTTGCCATACAAACTCAACACTGTATATCAGAGGTTCCTAAATTGTTGGGCGTGATTACATTTTTAGTAGTTCACGTTAATTTTTTTGTTTCTAAGTGAAGTGAAGAAGTTAGTTTTTTACAATGAAGTTTTTTTTTTTCCTGTAAACACTTTTTCATATAGAAATGATTTACCAAAAGTTACGATCTGCAACTTTTCAAATCAGAATTTTCCTCTGGTTGGTAGTTTTAGGTCGGTTATTATTCAAAATTCTCAATTGTTTTTCAAAATAAAAGAAAAACTGCTCTAAATTAGACAAAAATGCAATAAAAACTTTATGAAACTGCAGGCAAAAATATCAATTGTAATATTCATTTAATCGTATATACTTATATAATTTTAAATATTTATTACACATTAGTCGTAGTAAATAATAATTAATAATTACTGTTATTTAACAGTTGTATATATTAGTTGATAAAAATGTGAATACAAAATATTTTTTTTTTTTTTTTTTTTGTATTCAGTTTGTTATTGATTTTCGTCATTTAACAAGCAAAATGGCAAAAAAAAAAAAAATGATATACTCGTATTTTGGTTATTGTAGTGGTTATTGTTAAATTAAAAAAATGACCAAAAAATGGGTGGTACCAAAAAAAGTTTGAGGACCTCTGTTGTATATTATTATAAATTATAATATTATTTATAAAATACAACTATGGATGTCGTCTTACGGTTTTGGAAACGGTCGAAAAGCGAGCGCGGCCACCGCGGATTGTAACGATTTCGTAAAACGTTAATTATTACCAAAAACCGTGCGAAAAACGTCGGACAAGGCCAATCGAATTTCGTACCTCACTGCACAAACACGCGTCATGGTAAACGTAAAACAAGACGTGTATTTTAATAAAATCGAGTACGAGCATAGTAGTGTATACGAACGCGAAAACCGGTCTGCGATTGTGCACGACGTTACAACGTGAAATTTTGACGACCTTGTTACGCTTATTCGATTGAAAAATGTCATACATAATATTATAAAGCTCGACCGCGCGACGGACGCTACGAATTGAGATTAAAATACAGGGATCCTGAGTCCTGGGGTTCCCGACCAACAATTTCGGTCCCGAAAATACCTGGAGCAATATTTAATAAACCGGGGATTTCGAAATACAAACACTTTGACACCATACTTCGGAAAAAAAATTTGTTGTTAGTGCAGAACACGGACAAGAAACAAAATCAATCTTTGATTGTAAAACTAGATGTAATAATTTTATTGGAATTTTTGTTTAATGTCGAATATTTATTGGAATTATTTTCTTACTGTGCTAAAATCTTTAAAACCCAGCGTTCAAAAATCGTAAAGATCTCAATCACTACCCACCAGTTTAGAATATTCCGGTTTTAACTCAATCATTAAGGTTTGGAATAATTTGCACATAAAAAGTACCTGATATGCATGCACTTATGCGCTTAAAAAGTACAAATATGCTCTAAAAAGGACGAACTTTGCATCATGGATATATTTCGCTTTTTCGGTGAGATATTCTCGACAGGTGTATTTGATTTTAAAGAAACGATAAATCATTTTTTCAATAATACGATTCTGAACAGAGGTTCAGTTATTATCAATAATCACGTAACAATAATCACTACGTAACCATTGTTACCGTGGTCTCATGGTTACCATAGTTGCCATAGTAGCCATCATTGCTATGGTTGCCATGGTTATCATGGTTACCCCATTACCATGGTTACCAAGTTTTCATGGGCTCCATGGTTACACGATTGGGTAGGGGTGGTAGGAATAGGATGGGTAAGTGTTCAGGGTTATGAGTAGGGGATCTGAGTCGGGGTAGGATTCGAGATCAGGGTCAAGGTCAAGGTCAGTTCGTGGGGTACAAGGTCCAGGGCGGGTCGGGGGGATATATCCCGATGTCCAGGGATCATAAAACAGGGCTGGTGTTGTTATCTATCGCGCGCCCCATGATAAATACGCGAAGCTCGTGGATCGTAGATCCGATCGATCTCGCAGACAACGAGCGAATAATTTAACAATGGTTTCGACATGCGAACACTGCCTCGTCGCATACCGTCACAATAATTCAATTATTATTGCGAGCGAAAAGAGAGTAATAAAAATATAATTACGATATTCTCGTGAGCGTTCGTTTCATTCAGCACAATGGCGTAACCGACAGGAGGAGAGACGGAGCCGTGGCCCACCATCGGCGGTATTTTTATCGGCTCATAAAATAATAATGGTTTTGGCTTTTATTCAATTGCTAAATATTCACGTAAGTACCACATATTATTTAAAAGTAAGTTTAAAAATTTATAAAATATGATTTCGATAGAGATCACCTAGGGCAACGTTTCTCAACGATAAGTACACGGACCTCTACCAGTTCAATGGCGGAAAAATTAAAATTGTTCAATTTAAAAAGCTTGCGATTCATATGTATTTCTTGAAAATAAATCCCTTATCACCTTTTGGACTGACGTGAAACGCGAATATCCTGCAAAGTATTCAATGTTCTGTTACCGTTCATGAGCACTGTATTGGTAGAGAGGACATTTTCATCATTTACTTAAAATTTCCTTAAAAATAAGTACTGCAATAAACTCTATTTGAGTTCAGACTTAAGAGTTTCTTAACCATCTGTTGGGGCCACAGTTTACAACAAATTAAGTACTAGGAAATGAGCCAAAAATATCACATTAAAGTTGATTTTTAACTTAATATTATTATAATATAATATACTTGCGGATTGCTGAGTAAAATAAGTAAATACTTCCAATTCTTTTATTGTTAAACTTATTTCGTAAATTAGTATTTATCTCGTGTGAAAATTTACGACAATTTGACAGGTTGAGAAACACTAGTCTAAAGAAATGAAAATTTTATGTTGGATAAAATAAAGCATTATCATGTTGACTAATTTTCAGACGTAATCTAATGTAATTTTTAGATTTTGGATGAAGTGAAAAAAAATTTTGGTCATATATTTTATTATCTATAGGTAAAACTATTTTTAAATTTAATTAGCTTATTAAACAATTTTACTTGGAAAAAATATTAATAATTAGTTTAAGAGGAAATTTTTTATAGTTTTCCGAGCATGAAAAAAACATTAAGTACATACAACTTGAATGAAAACAGTAAAATAATGTCATAAAATAGATTTTCATCAGTAAAGTTATATTGTATCAATTTCCTCAAAAATTTTATTATAAAATTATCATTTTCACCACTTGCCAAAAATACTATAGTAAAAATAATATACAATTTGATGACATTTTCAAAAAAATTGGCTATTTTTGGTATTTATTCAGAATATTGAAAAAATCGGTGTAATAATACTGAAAATAAAATGCATAGAAAGTTACTTAGGGTTTTTTTTTTTTATTGTTGTTGCTTACTATCACCCTTTTTAGGTTTTTATTTGCTTTCAAGTAATGCTTTGCAACACGTGTTAATAAGTGTGTTCTAAGTAAACGTTATTTTTGTAATCTGGTCCAAGTAAATGACACAACAGATTTTATCTCGTTATGTTTGATTTAATGGAACAACTTATTGACGTAACTCAGAAAACATATATTGCATGTTTAAATTAGATACTTATGATACATTTTTTTATAAATACTATACATTTTTTTCTGATACTATTTTTAAGCTTTTTGGAAGACTTGTACAGTTGTATTGCTTTATTTCTAATAATTTCTACGGTTTTTTATTGCTTGAAAACCTGTAGTCTTATAATGACAATATAGTAACACCGTAGACTCGAGTATGATGCTTGGAAAACTTTTTCCCGGTGCTCTGCCGTTAAGTCACTGAGGTTAGGTTAGGTTAGGTTAGGTTAAAGCCGCGTTAAAGTCCCTCGGCATCCAGACATGATTGTCGGCTGATTTTTTTGTCGTGGCGTCATTTGGATTTGGCATTTCTTTGGAATTGTCGTCAGCCCTTTTAGGCTACGGCTTATAATACATTTTATTCACCACATTATACCAAGTACGTTTAGATTAATCTTTCTGAAGATACACGAAATTGAAGTCTCAAATTAAATACATACCCAATGAATTGTAATATCAAAATAGCATTTAGGGATTATTCCTAACATAACATTAATCATACGTTAGATGCGTTGGGCTAACTCGTATGTACAAATGAGAAGTTAAGAGGGGGGAGGGGTCATTTTCGCTCCTAAGTTAAAAATTTTGATATATTATTGTACCCTCATTATGACTTTTAAACTTTTTTCACATAACTGCTCTTAAAATTAAATAAAAAACGATAGTTTCCGAGTCAATTTAGTCAAATTTTGGGTAGTTTTTCCAAAATTTTAAGAAAACTAACAAGAATTTTGAAAAATGAATTCTTTAAAGTACCAAAAAGAGACGAATAATTGTGATTCAAAAAAAAATACTGGTCAAAACTTTTGAACGAGTATTTCAGTGCAAAAAAATATTTACAGAAAAAAAAAGAAAAAAGCATCATTGTAAAAACACTGGCTTCTTCCCTCAGCTCACAATATAAAGACAATAATAATTTCATAACGATTGTGACTTCCGATCTGACAAAGTTGATTGCACACCATAACGGTCACATATTTTTATTACAAGCAACACATGCTGTAGCAGGGGTGGCGAATCTTTTTTAGGAATAGTGCCAAAATTTTGCAACAGAGGATTTTAAAACCATTCACGTGCCTAAAAATAATAAAAATCTTGAGATTTTTTTATACGTTAAAGGTATAACAAGCATAATAATAATAATAATAATAAAAAAAAAAAAATGAGGTTACTAAAATTTTTATCACGTGCCATTGAAAATCGGTTTACGTACCAACTCTGGCACGCGCGCCACAGGTTGGCCAGCCCTGTTCTATAATAGTGCACAATTTATGAACATAGTTTAGCAGTAAAAATCTGTATGTAACTAATTTGGTTCTGCGGTAACAGAAAAATATGAATAAAAAAAATACAAAAAAAAACCGTTTTAAACGAAATGAAATATTAAGAATTAAAATCTGTTTTCTCGTTTGACGAATAAAACTTTTTATTTTTTTGGAAAATTTTACGTTTTCTAAAATAGTGAACGTATTGTCGACCATCTATTACCCAACACTCTCCTTCAATCAAAATCACAACAGCTTTTTTTTTTTTTTTTTACTACTGCCTTCCACGTATAATATTACTCAAATCACGATCGCGTTACTGCACAATATAATAATAATAATAATAATAATACATTATACACCAATACAGTAATTAAATTATAATTATATTATTATTATCAATATTATCGTGGCGAGGCGCAATCGGTCCCGGGCGATTTGTCACGCACCGGTGTCGGTCAGATAAAAGCGGCGACCTACAAACGCCCTCCTGACGACAAATCATCGTAATTATAAAATTAAATTATTAATATTATACTATCCATCGATCTCGTGTGTAGGTTTCACTGGACGCGGTCGAAATCGTTTCGATAACCATCGACGCGCCTGACGGTTTTCTGCGCGTGTGTACGGAAATACGTCGTATAAATTTCGTTATCCGCAATCCGATCGGTACCAAAATATTAATAATGATAATAATTTAATGCAGACCGACAGATTTCCGATGTGCAATATGAGCGCGAGATTTAATATAATAATAATAATATATTCAATACCATGGCGTTTTTACTGCACGTGACATTTGCGGATTCGACACAGGACGATTAATCAGAACGCAGGACGCAGAACACTGGACTAAATACCGGATTATCGGTGAAATCTAAACGTAATAAATTCCCGTTTTAGATTCTGCGTGAAGAAATTTTTTTTTATTTTTATTTTTTTTTTTTATTGATTTATTGGGTAAAAAAAAAGAAATAATAAAGTAAAGAAAAATAGATTAAAGCAAAGTATAGACAAGAAAGACTGTACATACTTCACACCATGGTTAGGTCTTCGCTCCTTCACTCAGACTCGTATTGTTGAAGAAATGGATTATCGTTTCTTTAAAATTCACCACACGCGTACCAAGAGTATTTGATCCGAGGAGCGAAGAATATCCATAGTGTAAATTATGTTTTTTTTTTTTTAAGTGTACACGTTTTTATATGGAAATATTCGTTCAAAAATTTTAACCAGTTTTTTTTTTTTCAATCGGATTTGCCTCTGTAAGAGGTACTTTTAAAAAGTCATTTTTCGAATTTTTCTCAATTGTTTTCTCGAAATTTTAAAAACAAACTACCCAAAATTTGATAAAAATGACGAAAAAAGAATCTTTTTTTAATCCGAAATTAAATTTAAATTTAATTATAGAGAGACAATAATATGAGAAGGATTTTGGCGCAGGAAATTGTTGAAAATGTGAAAAAAAAATTATATAAAAATTATTATTTTCTAACGCTTTTTTGCTCTATTATGATTTTTAACGGTTTAAAACGAAACAAAAATAATCTTCTACGTGTAATATCCACCCTCTCCAAGAACATGGCTGGGGACAGTCCTGGAATCAGTGCCGTAACGATCGCAGTAATAGTGGGCAGTCAGGGAAATACTCAAGACAAGGAAGAGGGCATTTTTTGAAAAGTATTAAGGCTCTCCTTGTTTTTACTAGGTATTCAATTAAATACAATCTACAAGAAAATCATATTTTTAAATTACTATTTCGTTCACACTTTTATTTAAAACTCTAGATTTAACTATAGTGTCGTAGACAGTGCCAAAATATTGTATTTTAATTTGAATCACTTTTTGTTGAAAGGACACAATATGTTACAAATTTGGTAAATTTTGGAAAAATCCAAACTTGTCATTAATGGAAAAAAAACCTTATAATACTTCAGGCTAAGTTTTATTTTAAATTTTATATTAATGTGTAGTGTGATAACTATACATTGATTTTTATTAATTATTAACTTTTCTTTATTTTATTTTCTTATAACTAAATATTATAATAGGTTTTTTATTTCATTATTGATGAGTATTAACTTTTGAAATATTTTTTTTTGTTTTATTAAAAATTATGTTTCTGTTGGTATATATTTATTTTAAATATCGTGTCCTAAAAAACCCAGATTTTCTTGTAATAATTCTAAATCGATGTGGCTGAATATTGTCCTGTTTTATATTTTTAGAAATAATGTGGTGACCTTATGGTATCTATCACCAAGTGACGATAATATTATCTAGCGTATTATATTTATGGTACAATATGTTATCTACCGATAAGAAGTTGACAGGATAACCAGCGGATTTCATCTTAATGAAACTGTGAGTTTAGTACAGTTAAATCACAGAAGAAACAGTTGGGAAGCTTATCCCTTCAACAAAAATGGTCCGAAATTCGATAAAATTAGCTGTGTTGCCAAAAAATAAATATTTTCCATTTTTTTTTTTTTTTTTTTTTGTTAAGATGTATGTGGTTTGTTGCTATCTTGATAATTTTATACAGTAAAAAAAAAAAAAAAAACTATCATAAAATGTAAACACTGAGAACTGATCAATCAACGAAACTGATACCAAATTAGCTAGATTTCCTTTGAATAACAAATAAAATAGAAATCCCCCTTGACTAACACAACACTTCTAATTTCATCAAAAATCAAACATGATTTTTCTTCCCCCAAGAGAGCCCATGTCAATGCTACAACGCTTCCCTGCTGTTTATTCTGTGGTCAAATCACAAAGTAATACGATTCCACAGTGAGTTGAACACTGCTCGTACCGCCGATAAGTCCACATCATCGATTGTGAATACATACACGAAATTCGTTATGTAGGCCTTTTTTTTTTTTATATGTAAGCAGTGGCGTATCCAGAGGGGGGGCTGAAGGGGCTGCAGCCCCTCCTAAAATTTTTCATTTATTATCCGCTGTATTCAATAGTTGACCTTTAATTGTATAGTGTCTAAATAATCGAAGTTGTTTTTATCTATAGTCATTATGTAATTAATAATTAATATTAATATCTAATTAAGATATCATCGTCAATGACAAATATATAAATTCATTTAGGTTTAACCAGGTAAACATATTTTAATTATTTAAAATTATTTGGGTTTTGTTGTTTCTTGCACCTAAATGACCCCATAGAGTCAAATTTGTAAGAGGATTAAAATTAAATTTTATTAGGTAATTATTATTTCATTTTATAATAAATAAGACTGTATGGTGCATAGGTACTAATTAAATAAAATTGTTGTTGGGGGAGGGGGGTATCATGATTTAATGGGCTTTCTTCTAATTTCTAAAAATTAATGAAATCAAAAAGGACTATGGAATTTTGTCACTGATCAGCCCCTCCCAAAAAAAAATCCTGGATACGTCACTGTATTTAAGCACATCGTTTTAAACCGATCGGTCTGCATCCTTAGAAGCTATAAAAGATAATTTGAACTCGCAGGACACGGGTTTACTCGCGAAACCAGGAGACAACCGAGAAACCTATCGCAGAAATTCAATATGACATTAAGTGAAATGAAAAAAATTTTTGCGGAAATTGACATATTGAACCACAGCCAAAATCCAAAATACCCGGATGTCGAAGAGTTTAAATACGATTTTATAACATATTACGACGTATTAACAACAATAGTCGTCGTGGGCGGTTTTTGCGGTGCACACGGGTACGTCGTTGCACGAGAACGCGACAAGTTCTTAGTCTTTAAAATATGCATAGTATTATTTTACTGTACCGTAGCGTAGCGTTTATATAGATATAGAAAATAAACTAGATTCCTGACTTATGATGATAATAATATGTAAACAGGCACGTAATTTAGGGAAGAGCGATAGAAACAACTATACCTCTCCACCCCACAAAAAAAAAAAAAAAAAACAAACAGTAATGTAGTTACTCATAATTAGTACAAAAGGGAAAAATTTAATGATGAATTTGAAAGAATACCATAAATATTTACATATATTCTATGCATAACACTTATAGTTTTATAATATTATCTATGACAAAAATCCGATGTTAGACCTAATCTCCCTCAGGGCGGGAGGGGGCATTGATTAACTATATTCAATAAGTATACCTACTTTAAATTATAGTGAACAGTGTGATAGCATTTTTTTTTATGCCTCAAAAATTCTGAAAATTTTTAGTTCCCAAAATAAATATCTATTTAAGTGCCTGTACGTGAAACAATCTTTCGCTGTATTATTCCAAGCCGGAAATATTATCAATATCCCGATATTATCAGTGGCGTAGCCAAAGTGGGTTTTTATAGAGTTAGAATACACCCTTTTGAATTTAACATTTTGAATGTTAATTGCGTAGCACTAATCAACCATTTACTTATTTATTTAAATTTCAAAAGTATTTTCTAATTAAATAAATAGCAGTTTCCATTTAACTGCAACTGATAAACAATAATTAATTAGTCATTATAAAATAAAAATAACTGTTTAGGCGACGTTAAATACGAGTGAAAAGATACATTTATATAATCTACTATATATGTATATAGCTATTGTAATGAAACGAATACTAAGCATTGTCGTGATTTTTTGATGACATTATGTAGTGAAGTTTGGAAAAATATTAGACTTTTATTGGAACCATTTGTTAGATTGTGATCTTTGAGTAGACAAAACCTACAAAATTGAAAATCAATTAAAAAAAAAATCAATTGTTATCAGTATAAATGATAACTGAAAAAGTATTCTGGCCTCGATCGAAATGTGTTTGTTGGCCTGACCTAAATGAAATGTATGAACTTTATTGGCTTGTTAAGAATATAGTTTATTCTATATATATAATTTACCTAACCTATCTGTAAGCGTTTTTGATAATTATTATTATTCGCCAAACACGATCGAATTGCTCTGAAGAACGAATACGGTGTGACGACGACATACACCCGTAGGCATAGCGTGGTGAATTAAAATGGGGGGAGGGGGTACAAATTCGATTTATATAACTCGAAATAAAATTCATGGAATATTTTTTTTGGTTTTTTTTTTTTTTTTTTGTTTTCTTTTAAGGTACTTTTTTTGCTAATAAGTAAAATTTTGTAAATTTTTTTCAAAATATATTCTAAATAAACGTATTTGAAAAGTTAATATTTATTTTACATTATATTATGTAAAGTGGCCGATGTTGAGTGATATACAGAGAGATGCAACGGATCTAGTAAAATAATGTTTATATGTCTTTATTGAATATTATACGGAAATAGATGTACACAATTACAAGTACAGTGTAGTGGTATGTCTGATACACTGAGGCTCGACAATAACAAGTGATTTGAGAATCAAAGTAACTTTTAAAGCTATACGAAGAATTGGATAAGTATTATTAATTTTCATTGCATGTCAAAAAAAAAAAAAAAAAAAACAAAACAAAAAAGTACAATGTAAAATCGATTTATCTAGATAAATAAAATTAGTGCCGGATATATCTTTTTTATTTACCGGAAATAAGACGAAAGATAATTATTTCTTCGATTATCTGGATAAGATAAATGATAATATTAAAGTATTTATCTATATACACAATGCTCAACACCGTTGCTCACGACAACGCATCCTATTCGCGTCGGCGGATGGCGAATTATTATTATTATTATTATTATTATTATTATAATTATTACTGTCATATTATTCTCCGTTAACGGATTTAAAATAATAATAATGCAACAACAACGCGCGGAGACCTTGAATGAGACTTTATATTTTTTAATTTAATTTTTTTTTTTCTTTTTTTTTTTAAATCACCCGCATTCGACCGCACCGTGCCCCGGGCGCGTTCATTCATGTGGCCCGCGCGCGCGCGCTCGCCTCATCACGACCAGTTCAAATCTTCGCCCACGTGCACAGCACATACGTTACTTTTTATTTTATTTTTCTAGAAACAGAGAGAGAGAGAGAGAGAATACGTATGTGTGTGTGTGTGTGTACATCCGATCGTTTTGTAGTCATGTGGGTCTGCCAGAATGTGGTATTTTATTGTCCTTACGCGGTACGCACACGCGCGCGCGAGCGGCACACACCGGTGTGGCTGTGTATAATGGTAAAAAAAAAAATAATATATATATATATATATATATATACACAATGATAATAATAATAAACTGAAAAAAAAAAAATGCAGACGTTAGATTTGTCGTGGCTCGGAACCAGGCACGTCACCGAGGGAGGGGCCTAAGGGGGCCTGGCCCCGTTAGAAACGTCAGTGGCCCCGAATCGGCTCCCTTGATTTTATTTTTAAATATTTTAAATATGGTGTCTCAAATCCTGAATGTATATAATGATACTCAATATAAATAACGATTATTATATAGCAAAAATTAAGTTCTGAGATTTTATTTTATTAATATACGTCATCGGAAAATTGGAAATAAGACAATAAAACGTCAAATAATAGATTGAAAACTAGAAATTTCAAATACCCCCCTCCAACTACCTTTTTTATGCTAATTAATCGGCAAAGTAAGATTTGAAAACGAAGTCAGCAAATTAAGTGGGGTACAAAAACTAGAATAAGGCCAAAAAATGTTGGCCCTCTTATGGAAAAATGTCTAGTTACGTGCCTGCTCGGAACCGAAGAAGGAGGAGAGGAAAAAAAAACGTATAATGTAGGTGCGTCTTTTTTTTCCGCAAAAGTAAAGTGTCATCTGGTTGGGTGCGTTATCAGTGCAGTGCTCAAAATGCGCACGCGCATATAGTACTCGGCCCAGCAACAGGTTAGTTATAAACATATTGTCCTATTTATTATCATTATCATTACGTATGTGCATAATATACCTATCTATATCACGAGAGTATATCGTGACGTCAGTGGATTAAACTTAAGAAAATATTCGTATTGTAATTTCATTAATTTATATTGTACACTTGTGGGTATACGGTCACAAAATATTATATCGCAGTTCAGTGATGGTTTTAAGGAGGGTGGGGGCGATAGGCATATCACCTCTTCCTTGGTAAACTGGCAAACTTTGGGTTTACCGAATAAAATACAATAGCGTTGATTATAAATAATAGTATTTTTAATCAATGACAGTAGTTAATAAAATATCATAATAGTTACGTGTTTGAATTTGAAAATTGTTCTTTTCAAATGATTCAATTCTTGTTTAGGAATTATATTTTCCATTTGAATATAATCTGGCATAATAATATTAAAAATGGAAAAAAAATTTAAAACTATAGTGGATGTAGGAGACATGCTTCTGAAACTAAACATTGTTTTTTTTTTCAACATTTTATGTTTAATTAATACTTAAAACAAATTTGTTTTGTTAATGCAATAAATACGAATTATAATATCATTATAAATTCATTTATATATAAGAAATTACACCAAATATTTATGGAAAAATATGCCAAATAATACATTTGAAGCTTTGATTAAGTTTAATTTCCTGTCCAAAATCACTAATTCCAAGTATTCATTATAATATGCTGAGTTTTATTTGTTCACTGCCAATAAATGTCGAATCACAATTCGCCTCTAGATGGTACTTTTGAGAGATCATTTTTCGAAATTATCAACAAAAACATCTCAAAATTTGAAAAAATTACTCGGAAAGAACCTTCCATTAATAAAATTTTATTAAAAATTAAATATAGATAGACAGTAATATCAAAAATATTTTGACGCACGAAAATTTTGAAACTGTAAAAAAAATTGTTTTTTGAACACTTATTTTTTTCATCTGTTGTTTTAGGATATAGATCTGTTAGTAGAAAGTATGCTTCGGCAGATTGATACTGATATTTTATAATATAATTTTAAAACTGTAATGAATAAAGAAAAAATAAAAACATGCATTTTTATAGTGCATTTTGAAGATTTTTAAGGGATTTTTGATTTATTTTTTTTAGAGTATATTTTTTGATTTTTCAGATTATTATGATTCCAACCCTTTACAAATATGTATACATAGATAATAGAAAAAATAATCTACAGTAGATGGATAATTGATTTTACAGAATAAAAAATATGTTTATTTACACGTTATAAATCCAGGATTTACAGTAATGATATTTTTATTAAATGTCAATATTTATGCGTTTTTCGACGTGTAGATCCCGGAAACCCCGGGACCCGTGGGGACGTGGCCCCGTCTCACTGAAATATCAGCCACGTGACTGACGATATGATATTTTCTTATTTTAATTAATTACACGAGGCACGACAGTTATTATTATTATTCATTCGGGTAATTATCGTTTTCGATTTTTGTACTACTACGGCGGTGGTGAATCATCATCGTGATGTACCGGTCCGGAGTTTGCCGTTTACAAAATAGAAAGTCAATAATAATATTAATTGGCGTGTTCCGTCTATTAAATAATTTATATGCCTACACGTTCGTGATGAGGAGGTGCAGTGTATATGATATATTAATTCGGCGTTATGGTACGACATCGTGTCGCAGGGGCGGAATGGGCCAGTAAAGACTTACTGTCCTAGAATCATAGAAAGCATCGCATTCAGGAAAATTTAAAGAACTTTTTTTTTGCTAAACCAAACATGAAAAGCAACAAAATATTTTAAAGTTGATATCCATGACTGCACTTATTTTTTTATTTTTTTTCCTTCGAACACTTTTATCGAAATTCGAATTAAAAACAACACGAGTTTTCGATGTTTATTTTTAAAATTAGTCTGTTATAATTTTCTAACCATATTTTGTACATTATTCTTCATTGTCTGTATACAATTTTACTAAATTATTTTTTTGTTTTATATCACAATATTTAATTTCTAAATAATGGTGACATATTGTATTGCGTTCAAAGTATTTTGAATATTTATACTTAGGAAATATTAAGTCAGTATTCAATATGGGTATTCAATACTGTACCATAAAATTAAAACCAATTTTATTAAATCACAATTTATATTATATTATAAATTACAAATAAATATGAATCGGACTCTTTTGGCTAATGATAATTGATTAAAAAAACTTTAAATCGACAGTATAGCTTATTAAATAAGGCTCAGTGTTAATTAAAAATATTAGAGAAATGTTGGAAACTAACATTTTCTAATTCATTCTTTTCAGATGATATTGTGATTTTCCTAGTATATGAATTTTCGAGTTCTATTGATAATCGTATGCGTGGATCGGATCGAGACTGTATTTATTTCACTGGATGCTCGCTGACAATCGACTCGAGTTTTAGATAAGCTTAAAATGTACTCATAAGCTTTATATAAATCTATAATTACAGTAAAACGCATATTTGAAAAATGTAAACATTTTTGAACACATAATAGACAATTTGAGCTGTCGTGATCTTTTAATAGTTTCTTAAAAATTATAGAATTTAAAAGTAAATTAATACAAAAGACTAAATAATAACTAAAATGTATTTTTCCACAATTTTCTTCGGTTTCATCAAAGTCAGTCCATTTCAAAAGTTGATTTTTTTCAAAATTTGTATAATTTTGTTCTTTGTATATTCTTTCCATTTTGAACTGTAAATACTTATATACTGTGTCATATAAAATTGAAAAATATTCTTCGAACAACAACTATATTTTCAGACAATTTAAAACACTTTTCAAAATTTAACTTAAGTTTTAATCGGTAATATCTTTTCTTCTTTATAATCAACTTCTAATTATGTTGCAGGTATAGTTTAAGATCTTTAATATTATTGGCCTTTTGGCGCACATTGGCTAAAAAGTCCTGTGGTATGAGAGTCCTGTATTATCCTACAGGACAGTAGGCTATTGTTGTATTATGGACTGTTATAATAATAATTAAAAAAAAAAAAAAAATTTATTAACAAAAGAGAAGTTACTGCATTTGTTCCTGATCTGTTCGTTCAATAACGTTGAACAGTTCCTTGCAGTTCCGCAGCAAATGGATCTGTTGCAGTTTACACGTGGGCAAGGGGTACAAAAAAATAAAAATAAATAATAAGTAAGAAAGTATGCCTATAATGTTATTCAATTATTGCGCGCGCGCGCCGCTACTCCTGCGGTGCGATTCCCGGTAACTTTATCCGGCGCCTAGAGCGGACCCGGCACGACGTCGTGACTATCGGATTCGCTGCTGCTCCGACACACACACACACCGACGTGAATATTAATAATAACAATAATAATATTATATCTCATCGATCGAACACGCGTACGACGAACGATCGTGAATTATTTTTTTCTCTGTATTATACTGACGTACAGCCGTTTGTACAAAGTGAGTCGTTTTAAACTCGTGATCTAAACAATTTGTGTTTAAGACGACTAAATAAAACACACTCAGATTTGTTTATAACGTGTAAAACGATTGAATGAATTAACACAAAACAATAAATGTTCAAAAAAAAACATATTTCGCACTACGGGTCAAATAATCTTGATATGTATGTTGAATTTTAAAGAAACGATAAACTATTTCTTTAATAATACGATACTGAGAAAAGTGTTTATAATATGAAGAGAACAATAATAGTTAACCTATTAACCTAACCGAAGAAGTGGTGCGAAGTATGTCCGCATTTCTTGTCTATAATTTAACTTATCGATATTTGCTTTATTTTACTTTACTTTAATTGACTTTACTTTACTTTACTTTACCTTACATTACTTTACTTAACTTTATTTTACTTTACTTTTTTCTAACTCATAAATGAAAAAAGTATTTTTTGTCGTGGGTTTGTTTTCGATTTCGAACAGATGTTTTGTATTTTTTCAAATTTCCATGTGAATTTCGACTTAGGTTTTTGAAATCGATTTTGAATTTCGTCTGTACCAGTTAGTTTTCAAAGTTGTTGGGTCAAAATAACTGGTCGAACAACAGGGAGATTAACATATCATAGACAGTATTGAGCAAAGACAACCAAAAATTATGTAGATAAACATAAAAATGATAGAACATATTTTTTTCTAGATAAGGATAAATTTTTGATGAAATTCTGTCATAAAAGATACCTACCTAGAAAAATTTATTTACCTAGATTTACCTAGGAAAATAATAAGATAATTTTTTATTATTCTTTATTAATGGTACAAAATTTTTAAGAAATCGAAAAATAACAAAATGAAAAATTTTGTCAGCAAAAATATACATATATGACAATGAAAAGATTATTTGTAGACCGATTAAAAACCCAAATAATTCCTAAAATATGTATCATATGCATAAATGGCGTATGTATTGGTTTTTCAAAATCAAAAAAACTAAATTCAGTGGCATTAAATTTAACTATTTGTTATTTAAATTAGAAAAAAAAAATGTTTTTTTGAAATTTACCTATTTAACATAGATAGATAATTTAGTTCATATGACACAATTATTTAGTTGATATGGTAAATCAAATAACATTTTTTTTTAATCATCTAGAATCTAGATAATGAGGTAAAAGAAAATCATTTTTTTTTATCTAAGTAACTTTCATAGATAAATTTATGTTATTACGCTTAAAGGGGTCGAATCGAAGAAAAGAAACGCGCCTCTTTAAGATCCGGATTTCGGAAAATGTTGTTGTTCGATTACTACAATATGATAATAATTGTGATTTATCTGTTCGGATAGGTTTCTTGTGTACCATGTTACGAATAACGGAATTCTTTATTATTATTATTTTTGTGAACAGGTCGCTCGACTGATCTATACGCGGGACACGAGTGATTTATCCTTCACCGAAAACGGTTAAACTGTCGTGTTTTAAATAATGCGTTCCGGGCATATTATTATCATATCACACTAATATTAACGTCACATCGTTATATCACGATAGAGTAAACGTACTGCTGAAAATAATATAGTAGGCACGTCAAGAAATGAATATTTAAATATATTTATGGTAGTTTATATTGAATTCGTATACAGCTGAACGACTTTATGGAAACCAAAACACTGTTTTTTTTTTTTTTTGTATACAAGGTGTCCCAGTACGATTTAACAAATGCAATAGTTTTTGTACTACTAAACATTTTTAACTTAAATTATTATTTTTTAACTATTACTAAAGCATTTCTACAGCAATAACGTATAAATTTTTTATTTTTTCTTAGGGTCGACATTTTCAAATCTGTAATTTTATGATACAGCTGGTTTTTAAACAAAATTTCAAAATCGACATTTTATAGACATTTTTTAAATCTCTAATAAAGGTTAATCCGTTCATTTTCTAAGAACTTTTTTTTAAGTTTATGAATATTTTAATAAAATATTTTGTCAAATACGTCCTAATAATAATGATATTGTGACGCTAATATAACTTATTTTACAATATTATTACACTAGCTGTACGCATACTTTAAAAATCGTATAAAATGAAGAGATTAAACTTTATTAGGGATTCAAGCACCAATATTTTTCTAAAAATCAGATATACAAAAAAGTTGTTTTAGATTTTTTCTAAAAATGTAGTATAATGTTTCAAAATTGTAAATTTGGATCCTAAAAAAAAAAAAGAAAATAGATGAAGTGAAAAAGTGTGCCTCGTAATTTTAAAACTTAACTTTGGTTAGATTTTTAGTATAATGTTTTTATTATATTTTATTATATATTATGCTATTATTTTTCGTTAACATAATAAACAAATAATAGCTAATTTAAATTCATTATTAAAATAAGTCTATCAACCCCAGTTTTTGAGATGTTAATAATTGTTTTTTAAAAATTAAAAAAAGGTTGTACTTGCTCCAGAACATGGAACAAGAGCACAATCCGATCAAATATGTACATAATATAATGAAAATGATGATTAATAATTAGGAAAACATCCTAAAAATATATTTTTAAACTAAAATTTGTTTCTAAATTGGAAAATTATTTTATTTTTCCTTCAAAGGACAGTACTTTAAGCTATTTTTTTAATTTTATACACACACTTTTAGTAAATATTTAAAATTTCTGAACAGAAAGAAATTTAATTTATGTCCTATTCATAATTCATTTGGTGGTTTGTTTAACCAATTTAGTTCGTGAACAGTATCTCTGAATAAATCAAAATATTCTTATTATATTAAAAATGGGTCACAAGGTTTTACTTTTTGACGTTATACTCTACTATAACTTATAATTATATACTATAATTTTTATCAATTTTTTTACTTAATTTATGCCTAGTTAAATAAATATAAATGTATTTTTGTGGTAAGTATAACTTAGCTAATGACACTTACCCTGTATAACCATTTCCTCGGGGTAAACGCATATTCGGATAAAACGTTTATTCAAACACAATAATTAAGTGAAATTCAATAAGTTTAGTTCATAAACTAGGTAAAAGAAAACATAACTTATCGAAATCTCAAAAAGCTATTAAAAAAAAACAACAGGACAAAGATTACAATCAAATGTTTTGTTTTTAAACATGAGGTATAAAAATTACTCGATTTTTCATAAACAAATGGTACAATCTGTTAACATCATAGCACAGTGTATCAAACGTTTAATGCTTGTTCTTCATTCCGAAAAAAATTTGTTTTTCTATTTTCGGGACAATTTTATTACGAAATGAAATAAATGGGATGCGGAGAAGGCGCTTATCCTCACTTCACTTGTTCACTGCTGTTACTTAATACTGTAGTAATAATTTTCAAAAAAAAGTACAAAATTATTAGTAGAACAAAAGTTATTGCATTAGTCAAAACGTACTGGGCCACCCTGTATAGAGTACCTGACAGTGGGTATTTAGAACTTAAAAATATCCAGATGAGACGTGTATACCATAAATTTCCATAAAAAAAAAAAAAACAAACCACCTGTTATTACCCCGACGTTTGGTGTTTCATGATTTGTTTATTTACGCACGTGCGCGTCTCTTGACCGCGGTCCACGCATCAACTCCGGGCGATATGTTTTTACATTTGTCCGAGTGAGTTATTTGATAAAACCGCCCAAACTCGAATTATTTATTTTCATGGATATCGAGTTGTTCCCTTCTGCGGGATGAATAATAACGATATTGTATTTACTGGAAATTTCGACCGAATAGCATATATTTTATTACATTTCGACGATCTAAGCCGATCTATTGATAATCCGAACGAACAACTCTAATAACGGACTTTTGCGTACAAATTAAAGAAATAGTGAGACAAAAAATAAAGAAAAATTTTGCAAAGTCCAACTCAACCGAATCATACAATTATTATCGATTCGATTCGCTCGAAATCGGCGCGATAACGTACACCGGAGATATTCTAATTACTACCAGTGTTGGGATTTATCTGGATAAATTTATCTAGATGAAAATGTATCTATATTTTATTTTATCTAGATAAATATTATAAGAATTATCTGTAGAATTATTTGAGATAAATAATTGATCTGTCTGAGCATATTTATCTAAATATTTTTGATTCTGAATGAAGTGAAGAAGCTAGTGTTTTTACAACGATGTTTATTTTTTCTTTTTTTCTGTGTACAACTTTTCGTATAGAAATACTTGTGCAAAAGTTTCGATCAATAACTTTTTGAAACTCTATTCACCTCTAGATTGTACTTTAAAGAGGTCATTTTTTGAATTTCTCAATTCTTCGATGTTTTTTTTTTTTGAAAAAACTACCCAAAATTTGACAAAAACGTCTCGGAAACCATCATTTTTTGATCCGAATTTTATGAAAATTTAAACATATATAGAAAATCCTAGGAAAAAAATTTTGGCGCAAGAAAATTTTGAAAATGTGAAAAAAAATTTTGAAAATTTTTTTTTTTCTTATATTATTAACTTCCTTCGTTCAGAATCGTTTTACTGAAGAAATGATTTATCGTTTCTTTAAAATTTAATACGCCCGTCAAGAGAATACCACCCGTCATGCGAAGTACACCCATCTAATATCTTAGATTATCTAATATCTTTATCTAGATAAATTCAATCACAACCATCTCTATCTTTATTTAGATAAAAAAGTAATTACCTGGACTCAACACTGATCACGACCCACTGTGAAGGTTCAGAAGCATTTGCACAACTATCGTTACCCTACATACGACTCTATGGGGAGATACCCGACATTTTTTTTTTTTCAAATTTTCAAAACTCTCTTGTGGCAAAACACCCGTCATATTATTGTCTATCTATATTGAAATTTTCATTATCAATCCCGAGTCTTTTTGTTTGTCAACTTTTGCGTAGTTTATCCCGAATTTCGAGAAATCTATTGAGAATTTCGAAAAACGACCTCTAAAAACTCCCATTCAGAGGTGAATCTGGGATTCAAAAAGTCACTGTTCGAAGTATACCGACGAATATTTCCATGCGAAAACGTGTACGCATAAATAAATAAATAATAAACATCAATGGGAGGAAACACTACCTATAGCTTCTTCGCTCCACTCGGAATAGCTGAATTCGACGATTTTCGCTCGCGTCCGAATCCGATTCGGCGGGACGTTTTCGCAGACGCATCCCGACTGATTTATCGTCCACGCGTTTGTAATAAAATATATTACACCGTCCGTTCGCGTTTATCGTCCGGCCGACTAAACGGGAGCCAGCCGCCGAGAAAACAGGTAGCTCCGACTGTTATTGTGTGTTCGCATTATGCTAATACTATACCGAATGATATTATTGTTATGTTATGTCCTCCAAAGCCGTCGTACATTGCGAAGGTTTTTCAACACTGAGGGGGGGGGTGGGAGGGCAATAAAAAAACCACTGAACGTGGGCGCGAGACGCTCGTGTACGTCTTAATTAATTTATTTCCCATTAATTATGCCGGGACATTTATCGCGTGATAAACGTTCCGTTTCTATGTCCTTTGATAAATCGTGAATAATATACGTGACGTGCGGCGCGATTTTCAAAAACACAAAAATCAAACGATAGACATTAGTTTAGTACACTAGGGGGTGATCGTAGTACGTTCCGTTTCGCACAAGATTGTCTCTCAGTCCTGTTATCCGGAGGTGAAACTTCTTACAGGACGACATTTGTCCTCCTTTTTTTATGTACGCCATTATTTCTCGTGTATTTTCAAAATTATACATTTAAATCGTATTAATATTGTAACGATAAATTTGACTGCAATTGTTATCTAATAAATGAACATTATATTGTAATTTTGAAAATTATCTTCATTTTCATTACTGACCTTCTCATTTTTCGAATACTGTGCTAAGTTGAAGCGTTGGCCTTGAAATTTTTTGTAAGCATTTAATAAAATTAAACATTGAAATATAAGATGCAAAAAAAAAACACAATTCAAAACTTAGAATCATTGGAATTAAAAAGAAAAAAAAATATTACTTAACTTAAGTTAATAATTTTACTTTATTTTTTATTTAACTTTTAACCTAACCGATTTAACTAAAAATTAAATTGACTTATTCACTTGTTAACTTGTTAAATTTTTACGAAAAAGTTAATTGGTATAAAAATATACATTAACTTGCCTAGCACAATGCGAGTATATCATTTTACGTAAGGCTGTGAATTTGTAGAAAAGTGCATTTTTTCATCAGTTTTAAAAACGTAGCTTTATTTCAAATACAATTCGAGTATTGTATCAGTGACATGCCACTGGGAATTACCCCCAACGAACGTTTCCGGGAAAAATAAATATTCTGCAAAACATTTCCAAATCTCTCGGGGTTAGTCTTTCGAAAAATAAGTTATTTGATATGAATATTGCATTTTTATATTATGATCACTATATACTCGTTAAAATAATGATAACTATATAATTTTGTTTTTCGAACAAACATGCTGGATGATTGTGAGCAAAGAGCTGTAAAGATTTGTTTTGATAATATGAGTACTACTTAGTTATTTCATTCGTTGTTGTGCAATTATAAATTACTGTTTATTTTTGAGAACCGATGGAAGTCGAGACTTGAATTTTAGCGAGTTGCTTTCTAATCGAGTAATAAAAAAAATATGCAAAATATACAATTTTTAGTACATAAAAATTCAAACATTGCAATTACCTTACTTATTATTTATAAAAAGATATAAAAAAGTATTTGCCATTCGGATACCCTATCACCGTGAGTTTAGTGAGATACTGAAACAAATTTTTCATGTTAAAAAAATAAAAATAAACAATTTGAAAAATGTTCTTGATAAAATCCCAGCCTTGAGAATAATTCAGAGAGTTCACTGTTAATTTAAATTTTCAAGAATTCGCACTAGTTATGTGTAAAAATAAATTCAATTTCGAAAATTATAATACCTACCAACCTATTGAAATTAAGTAGGATTTTAGTGATTTTTTTTTTTTTTTTTTTCGTCACCGAGACAAGGTGATTTTGCATAATGACGTAACGATAAATACACGAATACAATCGGAGCGCGTATAAAATCATCTAGAACAGAGAGATCGATGACCTCCTCCGCACGGCAACGATCGAAATAGATCCACACACCCACACGCCCTTACACGAGTATATGTGTATATTATTATGAGACACATAATATACTAATATTAGGTAGGTAATATATTATTATTATTATTATTATTAATATTATTTTTATGGGATTGGCGGAGGAACAAAATTAGTGATACTATAAGCTTAAGGCTGGGCAAAAACGAGTTAAAAAATTAGAAGTCCAGTTGTTTTTAACTTAAAATTAAACTCAAATTAAATTATCGCATTTGATATTTTATTGAATTAACTTTAAACTTGACTTATTACTGACATTAAATTAAGTTAATGAATATAACGAGTTACTTTTGAACAAAATCCCGTTAAGTTGAATCTAAAACCAAAAATTTGGTATACGATTTTTTTATAGGATATACTCTGATTCATTGACATGTTCTGTATGCAATCATAAAGTTGAGACATAAGATGGCCAAAAACCTGGAATCATGAGAATTGAAAAAATTTAAACTTAACTGAAGGTAATAACTTGAACCATTTTTAAATTTTTAACTTTTGACTTAACATAATTAATTCGAAATTCAATTAATTTACTAACTTATTAACGTGTTGTTTTTCATTTCAATTAACCTAACTGAATTAAAGAAAAAAATATTGTTAACATATCCAGCCTTGACTATATACCTACTAGTGTTGGCCAAACAATTATTTTTTATTAATCGATATTGATTTTCAATAAAGTTCACCTTAACACCAAACTATTTTAGGTACAAAACTAATTAATTAACTAATTATAATTTGAGTCGATTAAGTGTACATTTTAAGTGTATAAACAGAGTTCCCAAAATTCTGAGAAACCTGAGAAAGTCAGGAAATTCGGTATTGAAATATTATAATTTTTCTAGAATTTTTATTGATATCAGTTTAAAAAAAAAAAAACAAATACTTTACTTCACAATTTGTTCTGTGAATTTGTTTAATATTTTTATTTTTGATGTAACTGATATATTATTATTATATTCATAAAAATATTTTATGCCTGATTAAAACCTAATTTATATTTTGTCTACGATTTGAATGTTCAAATTTTATTTTATTTTATTATTAATATTTTGGTTGCATTAGTGAATTATTATTTAGTTTAAAAATTTTAGTGTAAAATAAATATCTTGTAATATGTTAATATATTCAATTGTTCTGGGCGAAATTCTACAAAAATAGTTAAATAGATTTGAGCATTCCATCTCAGCCCTTTTGTATTCTACTCAATAAATAAGCATTAATATAAATCTATTTTCAAAAATTAATAAAATTCCCTTGAAAATCTTGAAACGTCAGGGAATTTAATAATTAAAGTTCTGTGGCAATACTAATAAGATACATAATATACAGTATGTAATATTAACTATTGAGTATTTAAGTTCACGTTATTATTGCAATGCAATTTAAATAATAAATAGAATAATAATTGCTGCAGTTAATTTAGAGGTTTTATTTATTTATTTATTTTTTTAAGAATTTTTCCCCCGTAACATACACATTATATTAAAGCATTAACATAAATAATTTAAATTTATATAAGTAAAAGTGTGTAAAAAATATACATAATAAATATTAACCACCAATGTTTAGGAACTAGGATTTGATTTGAAGATTAGATCGAGAAGTTTATTCACTCTTTTTGGAGATTCGTTTTGGAGATGACTGTTCCACGACCATTGAATAAACGTTTGCGAGAAACAAAGGTGCGTATAACAGGGCAAGACGAAAAAGGCGATCATCCCCGAAAAAATCGCTAAAAATATCTACCTATCATCAGAAATATTTTAAATAATTTTTACCTAATTTTAAAAATCGTGTTTTATTAATGTTTATAAACAAAATGACATCTAGTCACTGATATTGTTTCAAATATTGATCGTTAATTAATCATTACATATTGACGATATGGATATCATTCGCCATAGTGATTAGAAGTGGAAACTTCCATTTTAAAGGGTTGGGGGGATAGAAGACATAATATAAAATGGAGACGTTGATGTGACCTATGGGGGTGATGACTGATTTAAAAATCCGTCCATAAGACAAATTTTTAAAATATTAAAATAAAATAACAAATATAGTTAAAACGTTTTTTTTTTTGAGGGGGGGGATGGGCTCTAGAAAATATCACGAATCTTGTGCGGTGTGAAAACGAAAAAAGTTTGAGAACCTGAGCTTTAGATCGATTCGCCTTCGAGAATCTCTCATCGCCGTCGCACAAAGATCCTTTCGGGGGGTGTATTACACACGCACTGATATCTATTGAACGTGAAAAATCAAAAATGCAAAAAATAAATAAACGGACCACGACGTATAATCATTATTATTGTGATCGTGGTCGGTCGTCACCGGAATGCGCGGCGCGCCGGGCAGCTGACGACCGCGCGACGAAGACGACGACGACGGTGGAATTCCAGTCACAGAAAAATCCTCAATAACCGTCCCGTGTTTACGAAATATACTATGGTTTTCGTCTCTTCGTGCAAACACAATGAGCTCATATTTACCCGCCCATTGTCCGCAAGCACATACACACATACACGACACGGCGATGACGACGACTATAATACGTGTGCGTACACACATACGCGCTCGTATCCTCGCTCGCCCTCACCAGATATTTATGCTTGTGTGTGTGTGTGTAATAATATGGAAGACAATGCGGCGTTTATTAACAATGCCCTGCCCGACACAATCGCGTAGTACACAACACGTCTTGTTTGTGTGCGACTGCGCAGTGTGTGCGTGTGTATACGGCTAAGAAACTAGCCGGTTATTATTATTATTATTATTATTTATTATTTTTTTTCCACCACCGCTCCTCCGTCTTTTTCTTGTTCTTTTTTAAGTCAACTGCTTTCATGCCGCGAAGAAGCTCAAAGTCAATAATTACATACATATATATATATATACTTACTGCCGCGGAGGTGCTAAATACAATAATAATTATACTGCGTCCGGACGCCGCCGCCGCCGGAGGCTATTGTGTTGTTTGTGAAGTGAGTAAAACGACGAAATTAAACGGACGAAGACGATTGTAAATAAAATTAAAAAAAAAACGCATATACTCGCGGTGTTATGATAGGCGCCTATTGGTCCGTCGAATTATTATTATACTATCGTATTATTATCATTGTTGTCGGTGCAAAACGCATTCATTCCGGGTGCGGGTCTGGCCGTTTAATATTAAATAATAATAATTATTATAGTGAGAACAATATTGTTATGGACGGGCCACCGAAGTCGCGATTTTGTCGGGGCTTTACTGCCACACACGACCGAAGTCGGGCGAGATACTCGAAGAAAATTTTCTTGATACTACCATTCAGTTTTCGCTCATAGATTCGAAATATAACGCGTGTTTAAAATTGTATTTTCAAAAAGATACTACTAGGTATGAGCGTGGGCGCTAAGCCCCCTCAAAAACACTCATAGCCCCCCTAGATAATTTGAAATTTGCTTAAGGTTAATGTATGTACTTTACGGAGGCTAAATCAATAAATAAACATTTTAGCCCCTCACCTACAAAAAAAATATTTTGTCCCATTTACGTTAATGGGTACAAGGTAAAATATATTATATATTTAATACTAGATAAAAAAAGATTTTAGATTCTGAGTAGGTCAAATGAGCTACTGTTTTAGATTCTAAACAAAGTGAAGAAGCTAGTGTTTTTACAATGATGTTTATTTTTATTTTTCTGTGAACGATATTTTGTACAGAAATACTCGTCCAAATGCCTTAATGAGCTAACTTTTTGAAACCGGATATTTATGTGAAAAATTTAATTGAAACATGTTATGTAAGATACAAATTATAATTTAAAAATCAAACACAAATATTACAAATTGGTTACTAATTCTTCACAATCAAACAAATACAGTCTGGAAGGGTTTAGTTAAAGGTAGCTTAAAGACACTGTGAACTAATTGTGGCCATAAAGGGCGGCCACATTCGAAGAGGTGGAAAAATTTCTTTGAACATATTTGTTCTGTTTTAACGTAATAGAATACATAATTTTATACTTTGAGCGGAGTGAAGAAGCTATGTCTTTTAGGTACAACGACGTTTATTTTTTTCCTTTCATTGAAACTCTTTTTCGTATAGAAATACTTGTCCAATAGCTTTTACAACAACTTTGTAGTTCAGAAATAGGCTCTTCGTTGATACTTTAGAGGTGTCATTTTTCAAAATTTTCAATATTTATCCAAAATTAAGGAAAAAATACCGGAAAATTGAATAAAAACCGCAAAATATGCCACCAACGACATTTTCATGATATCGATTATGACTCAAATATTATTGGACTAGAAACATGAAATTTTCACTTATTACCAACAAAAGAAAAATTTCAAAAATTTTGTCACATAAACATAAAATTTAAGAATTAGTTCTTTTTTTTTTTCATTGTAAAAAACTTGAATGACCACTAAAATTCTACAATGATAAAAAACGCGTGTATTTATTTATACAATATTTGAAGTTAATTGATAATTCTGAACTATTTAAAAATATCTATTTAAAAGAAAATGCTCATAAAGTTATCCAAAATCTAATGAAAATTACTCGTCTGTCGATCATTGACTCGATATTCGCACAATCTAAAAACATTTATTTAAATTAAAATCCATTCTTTAAATAAAACAATAATATTACACAATATTATAGCGTTGTAAGTATAACCAGCCTTGTACGGTGTATATAGTGATGAAAGTGGAAAATTTGAATTTAAAAATTTTCATTTTAGAAATTTCTTAAGTAGAAATTTCTGCTTTTCAGGAATTTCCTATAGAAATAATTGCACAGTAAAAATTTTTGGATAATAGTTTTTGTCTGAGTTAATGTTGTGTTGATAGTACATTATAAGAATAAGAGTAAATAGGTATATAGTTATTTTGTATGTATATATCTAAATTGTAAAGTATTAAGCTTTTTCATTAATTGTGTGATTTTTTAAAAAAAAAAAGCCGGATATACTTCGCACGATGTGTGTACTTCGCACGACGGGTAGTATTCTCTTGACGGGCGTATTAAATTTTAAAGCAACGATAAATCATTTCTTCAATAAAACGATTCTGAACGAGGGAAGTTAATAATATAAAAAAAAAAATTAGAAAAATGTCCAAAATTTTTTTTCACATTTTCAAAATTTTCTTGCGCCAAAATCTTTTTTATATGATTTTCTATCTATGTTTAAATTTTCATAAAATTCTGATCAAAAAATGATGGTTTTCGAGTCG
>JAIPRM010002871.1:0-28412 GCA_025469315.1 Stegophylla sp. TES_Ste_2020
AAAACCAGTAACTGCTATAGCAGTCACTGTCCGTCAACGTGTTAAGGATTTTCTGCATCATAAAAGAAACTGCTGACTTAATTTCATACTCATCATAGCTACAGCGGTGTTCCGGCTAGGTAATTTTTTCCATTTTAATCTTTTTAGGAGTTGCATTTTGGAAAATCCTTTCTTAGTGGGCCTCTACATCATGAAATTAATCTACAAAACCAAATTTTATCCACATAGCTTCAGCGGTTAAACGATGATAACTCAGTCGGTCAGTCAGGACACGTTATTATAATATTAATGTTAAATGGGGTGTGTGTTAGATTTTAAATAAACAATAAATCATTTATTCGATAAAATGATTCTGAGCGGAGTATCAGTTAAATATAGACAAAAATAATTGTCAGTTTTATATTGAGCAAGTATGCTAACACAATTGTTTCATCTTTCCATTCTATCTGATATTCGTATCTATGTCCTATGATAAAGTTTTGTTGAAATTTTCATGATTTAAGCATTATCACTTTTTTTCAATTTAAAACACTTATTAAGTGTTCATATACAAGAAAAAATCTAGTTTTTTGCTATTTATGATAATATAATTTTTGAGGTTTTTAATTTTCTTAATTGGCAACAACTGATTTATAACTTAATAATTTTATAAGATAATATAGATTTTCGAGAATTTTCAGATTTAAGTTAAAGAGTTTAATTTAATAAACAATTAAAATTTAATTGCCAGTTGTAGAAAATAAGGTTCAGGAAAGATAATTTATTTTCATTATTTTCTTTCTCATTAATTATTTTTTTCTTTTCTTTATTTATTAGACAAGAAGTCCATTTATTGTTCTTTATATTATTAATTTGCTTCGTTCGGAATTATTGTTTTATTGAAAAAATGAATTATTATTTCTTTAAAATTCTACACGCCCACCAAATATGCATCTGACCCAAGAAGCGAAGAATATCCGCAATGCAAAGTATACCCGGTTTTTTATTATTTATTTAATAGTTGTAAAAAAGTTTTCTAAAATACATATTATCTAATATCCCCCTATCTAATTACTCCTCCACAGGCATAGTCAATATATTTTTTATTCGAACTTTAGGTGATTAATTTTTTTTTTATTTTTTCCAAAAAAAGTGTTTTCCACAAAACAAAACAAAATAATATACCTAACCAAAAGAAATGGCCATATTATTTATAAAATAATAAAATGAATAAAACATAGGTTTGCGTTTAAAACATCATGGTCGTTTAGATTTTAAAATAAGTTTATTCTGGAAATAAGTGAGATAGAAATCGATAGAAAGAATACGTCTAATGTTTTTATTATATTAAAATATTCATTTTTCGCGTAAGTACCTACAGTTTTTTTTATTTCTTTGATTGCACGATGTTGTGTTTATCAATAATTTACGTAATACGGTCGATGAATTATTCAGTTACCTATGTGTTTCGGATACGTCTGATATTTCTGCATTTTCAACGGTTAGGTATTATCATTAAATAACAATATTGATTCTCGTTCGGACGTACTCGCGTCGAACACTTATATAACGCGAATACGTAAGTATTTACCAATGAGTAACATAATATTATTACACCTACGTTCAGTGAAAATTGACGGTCAGAAATAAAAATATAAATTATTCGCTTTCAAAATTTGCATAGACACAGCTGACTGTCTCGGTGTCTCTTACAATGTAGTTAAAATCAGAGGCGTAGCCAGGGGGGGGGGTGGCTGAAACCCCTCCCGAAAATTCGGGAAATCTTAAATTATTATCCAATTAGTTATAAATAATATAAAATATTATATGGGATATGGGAGGTATACCTGGTAGTTGTTAAAAAAAGTAATAAGTGATAAAAAATGTTTGATGAAGACAAGACAAAGACACGAAAAAAAGGGGGGGTTATATATTTTTATCATTTCCTTTAGAAAAAAAATCAATTTTTGAGAATAGGGAGGGGGAAGGTGATTTTCCTTGTAACATTCACTAGTGTCTTGAACCATAGTCGCAATTAAGGAGGACTTAGAGGTTCAGCTACCCTTAAAAAATCATTCAGATCCTCCACCCTATATTTTTTGAAAATTGCTAAAAGTTGACATATCTTTGGAGGACTAAATCAATCAAATAAACATGTTATCCCCTATAAAATTAATCCTAATTGCACTAATGTATTCAACTGATCAGCCCTCCCCGAAAAAAAATCCTGGCTACGCCACTGGTTAAAATATATGTAAGTTACATTTTACTATTGAAAATTGCACTATCGGTCACGATTTAAGATAATATAGATAATACACTTATAGCCATACATTTATAGATGATGCTTAGAAAAATCTTAGTATTATCTCAACTGAAACTAGAAATTGGTATTTATAAATCAGACTTATGATATTTACTAAGAATTATCTTAGTTATATTTTAACTGAAATAATTCCTAAGTTTTGGTATTTATAAATGGTACTTTGAGTAATTTTAAGAAAAACTTGAGTAAAAACTTAGAAATACCTAAGGTACCTCCTACTAATCACGCTTGACAGTCACTCAAACAGACACAAAATTGATAACTTGATATAAAATAGTTACTTTATAGGTACTATTAAACTGTTGTTCAATCTTTTACAAAAAGTTTATCATTTTGTTTAATTTATTTTTTACTATTTTAAAATGGATATTAACTATCTTGATGATGACTTAAACTATGATTGGCTAGAAGAAACTGTTTGTGTTCCTAAACGATATTTGCGTGATATGCAAAACTCCACTGAAGGGTAAGTAATTTTGAAGTATTTTTTAATAATTACCCTTTGCAAGTATTTATTAGTAAACATTACCTACTAATTTTCAGATTTGCAACTTTTCCAACGGTTTAACCGTTTCCAAAATATATTGTATCAGAAGTAATCTTACCAATGATATACTTGGATAATATGGATTGCAATTTTGATAGACGTGGGTTAAAAATCGATAATATTACAAAAGTGTTAATTGCCCTACGTTTCTATGCAAGTGGAAATGACCAGGTATTTGGATGCAATTTAAATGAGTAATTATGGTAAGATTATTGTTGATTTTATTTTATTTTTTTGTATAGAGATCCATTTTGTCAATGGAGATACATTGGGATATTCACAAGCTTCGGTTTCTATTGTAGTTAAAGAAGTATCAGGATTACTGTCCCAACCTCAAAAAATTGAAGAATTGAAAAAAATCAAAAATTGACCTCTCTAAAAGTACCGATTAAAGGCAAATCTAGTTTTAAAAAGTTGTTGATCAAGACTTTTGGACAAGTATTTCGATACAAAAGTGTTCACAGAAAAAAAATTTAAAAAAAAAATAAATAAATAAAATAAAAGTTATTGTAAAAACACTAGTTCTTTCATTTCGTCCAGAATCTAAAACATATTTCAATTTTATAAAAATTCTGGTCAAAGAAAATTCCAAAAATTCTGGTCATATAATATATCTAATTATAAAAATGTATAAACTTGAAAAAATTTAAAGACATTGAAATATTATTGCAAAACATTATTCTCTTTGTTATCATAGTATAAAATAACACTACTGGCCCGGGAGAAAGGGAGGGAAAATCAACCCCCTCCCCAGCATAGGCGCAACTAGGTGGGGGCTAAACTCCCTAAAAACCACTTATAGCCCCCCCCAGATTTTTGAAAATTGCTTAAGATTAATGTACTTTGCGGGGATTAAATCAATAAACATTTTAGCATCAGGATTTTTGTTCTAATATTGCGCTAATGCTCCCCAGATACTTCCTTCCTAATAAGATAAGAGTATAAAATATACGAATCTTATAAAATATATTAATTTTTTTCCTTACTTACAAATTTGTAATGAATCATAGTAATTATTGTATTATTACCACATTATATGTTTTAGATCATCATTAGTTATTCAATTAAAATACATAGATCAAAACATTAATGAAAATATTAGTCATACAAGTTGTTTTAATTGAAATTAAAAATGTTTTTTGATCAGCTGTGACAATATCCCAGAGAATAGGACCACCTAGGATGATAAATTTTCATTGAAGCAGAATTGGACAGGTTTGACCTTGGTGTGAAATATTTATAAGAGGATATCAGACGGTTTTTTATTTTAGTCCATATTGAATGGGAATCGGTAATTCATTATATTCAAATGACATTTAAGATGCATATCATAAAGTCAATAATAATATATCAGTAAGAAATATTTCATAATGTTTTGAAAACAAATTTACATACTTAAAATTTTATCGCTCTTGATAGGTACATGTGACTTATATCATATTACACTGTTTAATATTATGGCTAGCAGTTTTAATGAGCTATAGCCCTTGACGGTCTAAATCAGGAGTTCCCAACCTATATATCCCTGAGTACCACTAGACATTTGTATAATTTATACGCGTACCATATTAATTCTAAAACTAAATTAGGAGATTGAAATTTTTTTAAATATATATTTTAGATTCTGAATGGAGAGAAAAAGCTTGTTTTTTTATAATCATATTAATTTATTTTTATTTATTTATATATTTTCTTATTTATTTATTTATTATTATTATTTTCTTTTTTTTTTTTTTTTTTGTAATCACTTTTTCATAAAGAAATTCTTGTTCAAAAGTTTTAAGATGGTACTTCAGAAAAGTTATTTTCCAATAGTTTTCCAAAAAAAACTAGCCAAAATTTGACAAAATGCCATTAAATTTCTTTTAATATAAACTTTATGAAAATTTAAATATAGATTGATTTTGGTGAATGTAAATGTTTAGAATGTGAAAAAAAATTTTTTTTTTTTTCACTTCATCATTTTTTTCTTACTCCCTTATTCTCTTAATAGTAGGATATGTAACTGACAGAGTAAAAATAAAGTTGTTTTTTGTTATGATAGTAGACTTCATAATTTTCAAGTAAAATTGTCGTGTACAAATTTAAGCTCTGCTTGGTCTCATTTTACTGTAGAAATTATTTACAGTTTCTATAAAATTTAACATACCCACCACGTTTCACCAGAGAAGCTAAGAATACCTTGCATAGTGCGAATTATGTCCGACTTTTTTAATATCGTATTCCGAAACACTACGGATTTCGACATAATCCAGTATTCCTATAATAACTTTTCTGTTTTATATTTTAATTAATTTATTAATGTTTTTATTGTTCGATATTCATATAAATAACAACATTTCAGATCAAAAAATGTCTTCGCGTACCACCTACGAGCTTTCCGCGTACCACGGATTGGGAACCCCTGGTCTAAATCGACATGATTATCATACACTCGAAATACCTATTTACCTAGTGAATAAACTGGTATTTAACAAACAATAAAAACCGATCATAACTAAGGCTAGAGACTTACAGGAGTTAGCATGATTTTTTTATATTTCGGTTATATTTGAATTTTAATGTGTATATTTCACATATTTTTCAATATTTAATTTGAGTTCTCTGGATATCGAAAAATTTTTCCCTGAATAACTGAAGAGATTGAATATTATTCGATATTTTTATTTGTTTAAATGTAAGCTTAAAAGAATAAAGATTAAAAATAAAAAAAGCCAGATATACTTCGCACGACGGGTGGGATTCGCTTGACGGGTGTATTGAATTTTAAAGAAACGATAAATCATTTCTTCAATAAAACGATTCTGAACGAGAGAAGTTAATAATATAATAAAAATAAAAGAGAAAAAAAAATGTTAGAAAAATGTCCAAAAATTTTCTTGCGCCAAAATCTTTCTCATAATATTATTTTCTATCTATGTTTAAATTTTCATATAGTTCGGATCAAAAAAATTATGGTTTCCTAGTCGTTTTTGTCAAAGTTTGGGTAGTTTTTTCCAAAAAAAAATAAAAATTAAAGAATTGAGAAATTCAAAAAATGACCTCGCTAAAGTACAATATAGAGGCAAATCCGGTTTCAAAAAGTTATTGATCGAAACTTTTGGACAAGTATTTCCATACGAAAAGTTGTACACAGAAAAAAAATAAATAAACATCATTGTAAAAACACTAGCTTCTTCGCTACGTTCAGAATCTAAAAAAAATCTCATAAATAATAAAAGAAAATTTTAAAATATTTAAAAATACAATTTTTAAATGTTTTGAGATTTTACAGTAAAATAAATTTTTTATAAGAGATTGTTTTAGCATTTTTGCATAATATTTTTAGAACATATTTCGTAAATAGCGTATTTGATACATTTTTAGAGCATAAATGCATGCATATTTTAAGGTTTTTTAGAGCTATAAGTCCCTAGCACTAATCATAACATAACATCTGGCGCGATTATTGGGACCTTTTTTTTAGGTGTAGTACAGTGGTTCTCAACTTGGGCGCTACCGCCCCCTAGTGGGTGGTTTTAATATTGAGGAGAGGGGCGTTTTACTGAAAAGAGGCGATGTATAAATTATATTCCATTCTAGATTTGTAATTGCCAAAAAAAAGAAAAGTTCATCAGTTTTTACTAACGATGACGCTAAATGTAATATTATACAAGATTACATTTTATGTATAAAAACTACGTAAAAAGAGAGATTTAAGATCCATTAAGTCAGGAGGAATAGTTTTATTTGTAGAAAACTTCAACTTCGAAGTGTTCTCATTAGTCATCTAAGTATTTTTAATACAATTATTTTTATATGAGCAAAGTCAGTACAATAATAATATATTTAGTAGGTATTTTAATTTTTAAGTAAACATTATTTAGTTGTGTTTAATATGTTTCTTTTTTTAATAAAAAAATTGAACAAGATTTATCTATTTTTTGAAAGTTTATTAAGTATAATTTATGGCCATGATAACAAAAAAGAAAATTAAGGTAATAAGTTCAAATCAAAAATTGATATGAAGAGGCGGTGTGAGATTTTTGGGAGTCAAAGGGGGCACTGAGTAAAAGAAGGTTGGGAATCACTGGTGTAGTAACACTAAAGTAGCCTATGCTGGGCAAGTTAATGCATATTTTTAACTCGGTTAATCGAACAAAGCTAACAAGTTGACAAGTAAATGAATTAATTGATTTTTGAATTAACTCGGTTTAGTCGCAAGTTAAATTTGAAATAAGTTCTGTTTTCAACTTAATGTATTATTATTAATTTTTAATTCCCATGTTTCTAGGTTTTGAACCGTGACTTTTTGCCATTTTATGTCTCAATGTTGGCAATATCATATTATAACACGCATACAGATCATGTCAATGAATTAGAGTGCATTCTATAAAAAATCGTATACTTAACTATTTTCTTTTTGATGTAACTTAACGAGATATTTTTCATAATTAACTCGTTATTAAGTTAATATAATAATGTTGATTAATTAAGACTTAACTATTAGTTAAAACTTAACTGTTAAATTAACAAAATATTAAACGTATCGTAATTTTTTCTTTAAAGACCGGTTTCGATTTTAAAAATCATCATCAGGTGGTTAAGAAAATTGTCAATTAAAAGAAAAAGATTTAATTAAGAAATACAATGTAGAAATTGATTTTATAATACTCCAGGCTAAGTGTATTTTATTTATAATTAATTTATTTTATGTTATTTTAGATTCTGAACGAAGTGAAAAATCTAGTGTTTTTACAATGATATATATATATATATATATATTTTTTTTTATATACATAATAATTAATTATATGTTAAAGAACAAATTATTAAAAGATATGGTTAGCAAACATATAAAAACCTTCATAAAAATCAAACCCCATAATAACCGTATAGATCAGAAACCACAATATCTAAGTGATACTAAAGTATCTTTATTATAGTATAATTATAGTAATATAAATATATAATTATAGTATATAGACAATTTATTGAAGTCATTTTTCAAAATTCTCAATACTTTTTTCATAAACGAAAAAAACCTGTCAAAAAAATTGAGTAAAATTAGCAAAACATACCGTAAATGAGATTTTATTAATTTTGCTATAATTATGAAACAAATAGAACTAAAAACTTGAAAATTTCATCATCCATTACCAACAATAGTATGATACAGACAGGAAAAGTTTATTTTTTAAAAAATCTGACTATCTTTGGAATAAATATAACGTTTTTGAATTGTCTTGTGTTTTGTAAAGTTTCATCAAATAAAATGTTAAATTATTGATATCATAAATAGAAAATTTAACATAACTTCATTTATACATATGTCTAATTAACAAGAAAACTTTTTAAAATATTGTTAGTCAACTTCTATTCTTAAAACCATTAGAAGTTAAAATTTAGAAAAACTAGTCATTTTCATGTAAAATAATGATATACTTTTCAATTATTTCAAAACTTTTAAACTTTAAATTACACTAACATTTCTTTCTACCAATGGTTCCTTACGTGTTTTTCAACATCTGACATAATGTTTATGAAAGTTGGTCTCCTGGTTAATTTTTTACAAATGTCTAAATTTTAGAATTAAGGCTCCAACAATTTTAGTTAATCCAAATAATGGCAGATTTCTGTTCATTTTATTTACTTTTATAATGCATCAGTGTACTCATACATAAACTATTAAATCCACTCAATATAAAACTGCAATTATTATTGTAATTGTTTGATTGAAGAAATCATTTATCGCTTCTTTTAAACTCAACACACCCACCAAAAGTACCTCACCCAAGAAGCAAAGACTACCCATGGTGCGAAATGTGTCTCCCTTTTTATTTTATTTTTTAACTTGACCCCCCACTGAAATAAAATCCTGGCTACGTCCTTGCTTGGAATAAACCACCACCACTAATTAGCTATTGTTTAATTGAAAAAAAAAATTGTATCATTATTAGTTCTTACATTTTATAAAAATATAATTAAATAAAATAATTTAACTTTGTATTCACTGATATTGGCAAAATTATTGATAGCAAGAAATTTTTCCCAATATTAGTTACAATTAATCGGTTCTTCTATAAAAATTAATTTAACTAATTAAATTTCCAAAATGTGATGCTTTATTAGTTTATTACTTTATTAGTATTTCACTAGAAAGTTGTGCTAACTGGCTGTTGACAACCCTTGTATTAATTAGTTTCAATTATGGGATTATTTCATTATCTATAAATTACTTAGAAATGAGTCAACAGTTTAATACCAGTTATAAAAACCATCATTAATCCACTACAAATTACAATACTACAGCACAATCAAACTTCAAAAGTAATTGAAATAAATTTAATTAAGTACTAAAAATCAACTATTCACAATGATCTAATCTATTCAGTATGTCGTTGATTATTTTGCATATTGATATACAGATAAATGACAAAATTCAAAGATATTCAAATTAATAATTTACATTTTTGTACATCTATGAAGTATTATTCAAATTAATTAAATATCTTGATAAATTTTCATGGATGACAAATGTTATTATAGTTGCTGGTACGACTCTTAATAGATTGGGTCCAAGACCTTTATAAAATCCTTTAGCACCTTCATACCTAAAAAATATAAATTAATTAATGAAATTAATTAATTTCAGAAATAATTTAAATATCTTACCAAAGTTTTTATTATGCTACTGGCAGCACCGCAACACACTGTTAAATGACATGTTAAAACGAACTACAAACTTATTAATCACGCGATTTATATCTATAATTTACATGTATAGTACAATAAACATAATGTACATTAACATAATTAGACAAAATATTTCTTTTACGTAACCATATAAATAAAGAACATATAAAAATAATTTTAGTTTATTTTAACTGCAATTATCAGTGTATCGCGACGGCGGGAAAAAAATTTAAAAACTAAATTTTTAAAAATAATTCTCAACATTTTTTAAAACACGATACGAAATTAAAATATTATTTCACCAAAATAAAACAAATTTAAAAATAAAGGCATATCTTAAGTGAAATAAATCTGTGTGATAAGGATTTACCTTAAAAAACAAAAATATTGAAAAACAAAGAAAAATAACATATATTACATTATCTCTAATAATACATATACACATATACTAAGAGAAGTATTGTCATAGTATAATATAATTTTATCTACAAGAAAAATAGTCTATGTTGGGGACAAGTATTTATCAAATATAATAATTATTATAATTTATAAAAAAAATAACCAAATTAATGTAGCACTGTTAATTTTTAACTTATTCAGTCATCATTAATTTGTATTTGAAGGATTCAACATTTGTTTATTTATAGCACATATTATGTATTTTATATATATATATATATATATATATATAAATACAAGAGAGAAGTAATTTTAACATTAAGAAAAATAAAATATTAATACTAAATAGTTATTATAAAGAAAATAAAATACTTGGAATAAAAAATCTATTACAGGACTGATTGATTTATTTAATGTTTAAACTTAAATTGAAATAATAAAAAGTTAGGTGTTTGTAAATTTCTCATATATCAACAACACAAGGCAAATATTTGGAAGCACATGTAATAAATATGGCGATAATCCTTTATAGAATCCACCAGCACCTTCGTACCTCCATGTTTGTGTTATACAATGCCAAGTGCCTCTATATTCACGATGCTGATCTTGCAGTCTTGCACGAATTACTTGATATGGATATGTTAAACCAGCGGCAATTAACTTTGAAAAAGCTGCGAACACGATGTACTCAGATGTTTCCTGTAATATTAAATGTGATTAATACAAAATATAAAATGTACATATATATTTTATAGTTTACCAGTTTAGAATCAATTGGTAGTCTTCTATATTCATTATAAAAAGTCTTCATTTCCTCATAAGTCATGAACTGCAGGGCACCATGTGATACGCCAAACATGCCCGGAACGAATCCCTACAATAATGTACATGACCAACTACTATTTTGGGAATGGGCATCTATTACACCCAGATCTCATTTACTACTAATTTAGAGAACACAAAAATAATATATCCGACATCTATCAAAGCGTGTGAATTAGATTATAAATTTAATAGAAATTTTAAATTTGAATACAAAATATTCAAATAAAAAGATATTATGTTTTGACCTACACTAACCTATTAAATTAAGCTTCAATTAAAAAAATATTTATCAATTTAATTTCTTTTATAATTTTATTTAATTTTTATGTGATGAAAAATTATCAATTTAAATTTGTTCCTACTTATTTTAATATTTAGTTTTTCAACATTACAATTCTTCTAGTGTTTTAAGATAAATTGAATAATTAAAAAAAACATATATTTAAATCTAGCTCACGCAATGAATAATTATCATTCAATTTAAGTATCATCGAACTGTTAGGTATTGTAGAATACCTTGTACAGGCCTCGTACACCCTCAGCACCATAGATCTTGCGAAATGCATCCCACATGCCACGGTAAGCTTTGCTTGGGTCACTGGGTTTATCAAACTGTAAACATAGACGAGTCTTGACCACCCAAACCGGATTGGTCATAATTAATGTTAGAATGCCTGCTTCTGCTGCAGCAGTCATGTGTAATGCTGGACCCAGAGGTTTTTTAGTGTTGCCACCTTGAATCCAAGCTTTGATTGAATTATAGCTACAGAAAATAAAAATAGCATACTCTTTAGTTATACAGTTTAAAAAGCTAATATAGTATGTAATGCTTACAATAGAAAATAAAAACCCCATGCACTTCCTGAACCCCAAACATTTGGGGTAACTCCTTTGTAAAGTCCCTTGATTCCTTCTTGTCTAAATATTGTAGTGACTGCATTTCCTAAACCAGCATAACTAGGAATTGCATTTCTGCCATCATTGACTGTAATACAAATTAAAATTTAATATTGAAGTTGGAAAAAAATTAAGTTTACATACCGGCAAATCTAATTTTCAATAAATCTAACGGATGAAGTATAAGCGTTGATGCCACACCGCCTGAAAAACCAGCAACCATGTGCTCAATTTTCACATGCTCAAACATAGACTTTGTCACTGGAGTATTGTTAGTCAGAGGCTTGGTCGGCTGTCCCATATCCGGCACACGATTGACTGTTGTTGATGTTCTAGAGCCAAGAACGTTCATGGTCACACCGCTATACGGCCAAACTTTCAATACACACTCACGGTATAAAATAATGTAGGCAACGTTGTTTTGTCGAGAAAATAAAATATTATAAACAATAGGTAGGTAACTATAAGTACTGATATATTAGCCAAATTAAATTAAACTTTTCAAACACTTAAATAAAATTTACGTATATTCATAAAGTAATACATTAATATACATGCATATTGTATATTAACATATAAACATCGTGATTGGTAAAATTAAACTAACTTAGATATTATTATAATAATTTATCACAATAGGACTATCACATATAATTTTGTTCGACATCATACTGCCGTCCCGTACTGCGGTGTGTACTGGGGGTGAAGGAATTCGAAACCTTCTACCGATCGAAAAAACTTTCCGGTTTAAATGACGTCCACATGATTATCGATAAAAAGTCCAGTGTCGGAAGCAATGGTTGAAGGCGACGAAACTTAACCGCCACGAGCTAAGTTACTAAACTCCAGAAAGACCAGAATATTTGTAAGAGGGAACAAAAGAAAAAATTGATTTCGTCAGATTATTTTTATCACAAGGCCAGCGATATAGCTGCAGGATAACCGAACTGTCCGGCTTGGTAATGTCCCTCGTTTATGTGTTGGCAACACTGCTCGAGCCCGCTACTTTAAAAAAACAAAACGGAGCCAAAATGAAATTGAAAATTTTTTATATTTTATATGAGTAGATCACAAGAGTGTAATGAGAAAAAAAAATTTTACACATTCGATTATTTTCGCGTTGTAATCAGACTGCAGAAGTGCGTTTATTAAAGACATGCCCTGTTGGGCTGGGTCTTTTGTGGCAAAATGTTTAGGCGGCCAATGTGGTAATTATATAAATCGTTTTCATTTTTTTTGTGCTGCAATAAGAATATTATTAAAAAAACAATAAGTTAAAATAATAAACAGTAAAATATTACCGGATTTATTTACTTTACTCGACTACATTGCATTGCACTACTATACAAATTTTTTTTAGGACCAAAATTTTCTAATTTGAAATTTTACACTACAGTTTTTAAAAAAAAAATCGAAATAGCCATTTTGTAAACATGATTTTTAGAAAAATATCGGTGCTTAAATTTCTAACAAAGGTTAATCCGTTAATTTTCTACAATTGTTTTCAGTTTGCCAAATAATTTAATAATATTGTCAAGCTCGATACAATATTTGTCATATTATGACGTCAGTTGGTGATATTATGACGTCAATTAGTGATATTATATCATGAAGCATTTAAAAATATTACACAAAGATGTCACCTCTTTGCATAATATACATTTGTGTAAATAGAATAAAGTCGAATAAAAAAATATAAGCCATTGAATTTGGGGATTGTTTGAACCCTCAAAATTGAGCCAAAACTAATCCCTCACCACGCCCCTGCGTATGACGATAGATTTTTTTTTTTAACTGTTTACAGTTTAATCTTCGGACAGTACTTGTATTTTTATGAATGTACTGTTGTCCTAAATGATTACACTTACTACCAATCATACTTACTATCCAATACATCCAAATGTACTCATTTTTATTATCTTAGAATTTTAAACGTTTCATTTGATTTTTTCGTTAAAAACTGAACAATAATTTAAATATCAACCAATTTAACTTTTTTAAAAAACTACCTATTTAATCTTTTTACCGTAAATTTTCAAAATTTATTAAAAACATACCTATCACGTTTATTAGATTATTACATTTACTACATAATTTATTGAATAGTTTTTTTAGATACATATTATATAGGTAGGTAATCATTTAGCGTAAATATAAATACCTTTATTTTTAGATTTCACCAAATTATTATATTTGTACTTTTATAATGTTTTATATTTATGATTGTCTTATATTTTACGCCAAGATAACCACAAAATGCTCAAAATGCAAAATTAAGTAGCTGCCCCAAGATAAGGTAACTTGGGGAAGCCACAATAAAAAAAAAATTTAAATCAGGGGTTAATTGTTTAAGTTTGATTTGAAAAACATATTAAAGCATAGATCAAGAGAAACTTTTGATACAATATTGGCCCTGTAGGATAATTGTTTACAAAGATATATAATGTCAAAGTTCAAGACTGCCCCAAGTACCTCTAACCCTTTTTTACAGTATTAACTACCTAATTTCGCGAATTTATGAGAAACGATTTCTGGGTGAAAAAAAAAATTTTACCTATTTATATAATTACAAATTTATTTTTGTATATAATTTATCTTTGGTTCTGATTTTTTATCAAAAATACCATCAAAAATCTGAGCTCAAAAAAAAAGAAGAGAAAAATAAAATATGTAGGCACTTTTAAGTAAAAATAATTGGGAAATATGCAAATATTGTTATTTCAAATTCATAGACATCACAATACAAATATTCGTTTTAGAATGCATGCAATACTACAATAGAAAAAAACATGAAAAATCATAAACGTCCTTTATATTTTAACAATATTTCAAATGAATTTCTGAAATGATAGTCCCAACAAATTTGAAGATAAATTTGCAGTTCGCAGAATAAATGATTTTATACATTTCATTTAGATCATGATAAAATGTTGTATTTACTCCAAAGTACAATATTTATTTATAATTTATATTGAAATTCCAATCAATAAAAGCTGATGTTTGAAGAACATCACTCACACGTCACACAGGAAATTATTAATTTTTGTCCAAATGGACCAAAGGTACCTATTCCCATTGTAGATATAAAATAATATTTCACATTTTAATGTAATTATGTATCGGTAATTATCCTCTTATTCATTAAATCACTAGACACTATGAAAGACTACCATAATAAGTACCTACTATATTATGTTTGTACATAATGCTAAAATAAATTTATTACATATTATTTTTTAAAAAAAAAATTACTTCCTCTATTATATATATTTTTAAAGTAAATTTCATGGTCATGACTGGGGTGATTAACTCTTATTCATAGACAGATCCGGATTTAAGGTTGTGGGGTCTCGTGAGCGAGAAAATTTGTAGGACCCCATTATGACTTTAAAGACTTTATTAGAACTTTTAAAGACTGAAGCTAAAAAAAAAACATGTAATGAGGGAAAATTTAGATTTAGAATATATATATATATTTATTTATTTATTTATATAAAATTTTTTGGGTGGTTCACATGCTCCTGTGTTCTATAATACGAGCCGCCACTGGCTTAAGTATAAACTAGAACTTAGAAATTATTGATTTAACAAGTAACAAGAACAATGCATACATTGGTAACTGATGTTTGATCAATAATACTGTAAATGGGACTATTGACTACCAATGTGGCATTTTAATACCCGAGTTGAAAACACACAATGAAATCATTTTCAAGAAAATAATTGGGGAGTACAGTAAGTTATATAATTTAAAATGATTCCAAGAATTGAATTTTAATTTTGGTTACTATTACTTAGAAGACAATTTTTTTTTAAAAAATGAGTAAACAAGGAAGTGACACAAAAAAAGATATTATTCCTAAAGATGATAAAAAAACGAAGAAGCCAGTGACAACGACGATAAAAACGCGAAAGGAAGGCAAGAAGTCGAGGAACTTGGTAGATGTATTTAATGAGTGTGCCATGGATAATGCTTACCACACATGCCATAATGTACAAGATCTACTCAAGTGTCGCGGATTTCCATGGCCACAAGCACAAAAGAAAAAGAAAAAGAAAGGTGGAAAAAAGGGTAAATAAGTGTAAAATCCACAACAAATATTATTGACTTTTTGTAATAAAAAAATATACATACATTTGTTTACATATCACTTTTTCCTAGAAAAAAAAAAAAAGAAAAAAAAATAGTAATAATATACATTGTGACTTAAGTATAAGACTTGTAGTCAACTTGTACAATACATAAGAGTAATATAATACAATATGAATTCAATATTATGTATAAATAATAAAAAAAAAAACACTAAGCAGATCTGTAATAAACAAGCCTGGCGTCATTTCGGCCGAATTGTTTTTAGATTTTATTTTTTCTAAATAATCGTACATGGTATATCACAAACGATTGACAAAGAAGTCAACTAAAATGACGCCGAAACATTATTGAAATGAGCAAATTCAACTAGATCATTAAAACAAACAAACAAAATAATAATAATAGTAGTTATAATAAAGAGAGAAATAAAGAGAGCAGGTATCTTAAATTATTTAAACATTATAAAATACATTAGTAATTACTTCATTTAAATACAATTTGGTAACTGCCTAGAAGAAAATTTTGTTTGAATATAAATATATTTGTTAAATTCGTCTTTAAGCGCAATAAGTCAAATCCCTGTAATTTTGCACAGCCCATATTCAAATATTTGAATTATTTTTGTTGTTGATTACGAGTATAAGAAAAACGTTTAAAAGATAATAAAGTAGTACTAAAACATAATATTCTATAGTTAACTTAAAAATAGTTTAATTTGATAAGAAATAAATATAATGAAAAAAGAAATTGTTAGAAGAAAAAAGTAATAAATTATGAATAGCAGAGAACTAAAAATATTTAAAATGAAGAACATTTTGGTAACAAAACAAGACTTACATTTTTAGGGTCACAAAATGGACCAAACTAAGTTTATCTAGAGAAATATGAAAAAAAAATCTGGGAACTTACTATATTCAGTAAATGTAACACATCTCAAATACTGCTTTTTTGGTTTAAAATTAACCTCAACCCTTCACATTTTTTAAAAAAATGTATTATCTTCTTTCTAGTTTTTCTTATACTCGCCATCAATTTGTTTTTTAACAAAAATAATTTTTTAGATATTATTTTCTTAACTTATTGTTCATAACACTACGAATGCTTTATTTAAACTATTAACATGGCTTGAATTGAGCATTCATTTATATCCATACATATACAAAGTTCAATCATCACAGAATTGTATTTATTAAGATCAAACATATACAGCGCCCTGTCCATCAGTATCATCAAGACTAATTCTGGTAGGAAATGATGGACCACCACCATCATCAAAAAAACGTCTGAAGGTAAATTCAAAGAATCCATGGAATGGTCGATTACCATCTGAATCAGAAATTCGATTATCGGAATCAGAAGAATCTGAGTTATGAAGTCGTTCTGGGTCAATAGGATCGAAATTAGATGTATCAGTGGAAAACTGTATAAGTGGTACGTGTGGAGGAGTATGACGTCTCATTCCTCTCTCGAAATCTAAACCCGTGAAGAATGAATGAGCTTTGACCTCATCAGCGTTTTTACCCAAGCGTTGTTCTTTACAGGTACAAAGCTTTAGGATAAGATCAGCACCATCAGGTGAAAGGTTAGCAGCTGTTGGTATTTGTAAAGTATTTTCCCAATTAATAACCTGATAAATTTAATAAACATAATAATCATTATTAAATTCACAACGGTAATAAAAAAAGACTATGTACCTTGTATTGAGTTTCTGCTGGAGTATTAGCAAGAAAAGGAGGTGATCCAACCAACATTTCATATAGTATAACTCCAACACTCCACCAATCACATAGTTGTGTATAGCCAGTTCGAAGTAACACCTCTGGAGCAATATAATTTGGTGTTCCAACTAAGGAGTGAGCTTCACACCTTTGGTGTTCACGTCGACGTCTCCTCTCTAATGGTTTTAACTGGTGACATCTGCATTCTGCACCATTAACACCCCATTCTTCCCCACCCATAGAATCTTGTCTACAATGATCACCTAAAAAATGCATAATTAATTAGAATTTAATATTTAAAATACAAGCATATTACTGACCATCTTGATAATATTTTGAATTATGAGTCCATCTAAACCCAGTACACAGTCCAAAATCTGTGAGTTTGATGTGACCATCTCTATCAATCAATATATTATCAGGTTTAATGTCTCTATGAATAAAACCCATTTTATGGACACTTTCAACAGCACAAGTCAATTCAGCAATATAAAACCTATAAAAATGTTAAGTAACAAAAGATAAAAATAATAAAATCAATTGTAGTACACCAAAACTTTTACCTAGCCAAGTGTTCTTCAAATATTCCCAACTTAATTAACAATGACATCAAATCTCCACCAGGTATATAATCCATAACAAAGTATAAATTATCTTTATCTTGAAATGAATAGTAAAGTTTAACAACCCACTCATTGTCCGCTTCTGCTAATATGTCTCTCTCAGCTTTTACATGGGCTACTTGATTACGCTTAAGCACATGCGCTTTTTTCAATGTTTTCATGGCATATAAATGGTTTGTATCAATTTTCCTGACTAATGTAACCTCTCCAAACGCACCCACTCCAATAGGTTTGATTTTTGTAAACATTGATTTATCCATTTTAGCTCGTTTCAGCCTTATGTAATTTGATTCTTTTTGTGATAACATTTTTCTCATTTGGCACTGAGCTTCTTCGCTCAGACCTATTTTTGCCATCTCTGTCTCCAATTGAACACGCCTAAACACTCTTTGTTTATGTGACTTGATAACATTTTCTACATGTTGCTCCATAAAAAATTTAAATGCTTGTGGAGAATAATTTTTTACTTTACATTCCCGTCTTTCTTCTTCTTTCTCTTTACTAATATGTTTGCGTTCAGGAATAGGTGACTGGTGATCAATTTTCGACTGGTTATCATCTTCTTCATTATTTCCATTACTAATGTTGTTGTTGTTGTTGTTGTTTTTATTGTTATTATTATTACTATTGTTAAAGTGATGATGATGATTATTACAGTTCATCATTTTATTTTTAGCTACAGATGACGATGGTATAGGTGGTAACGGAGGAGTAGGTTTCCTATGCGGATGATCTTCAATATAAGGTGGAGGAGGTGGTAATGGAGTGGTAATTGTTCGTTGGGCTGCCAATGCTTGTATAGTACTCGCATAGCTAGGAGGTTCTGTTGTGGGAACCACTGATGGCGGCGGTGATGACAGTGATGCTTGCTGAGGTTGTTGAACTGCTTTTTGAGCCTGCTGTTTTTGTTGAATGGACGATGCATACGATGGTGGTGGAACTGGTGAAGGAGAAGTAGGTGCTGGAGCTTGTGGTGCAACTGCCGTTTGAAGCACTGGCTTTTGAACCAACGTACTCCTCACAGACTGCATTATAATGGGCGACTGAGTTTTAGTTTGTCTAGCTCCCCATGCTTGCAATGGTGTTGGTCGAGTCAAAGACGATATACTTCCATTCGTTGATCCAGATACAGGACTAGATGACCCTGCATTTGAAAACACACCAGAAGAAGGCGATTTTCGGTATTCTTGAATTGATGCCGAGTACGAAGGTGGCGGAGGTGGAGCTCCGACTACTGGATATGGTGGTGGAGGTTCAGTTGTAGTCATACTTAAGGCTTGCATTTGTTGGGACAACTGTTGCTGGGCTTGTAGGCCATTTTGAACAACCATAGGTGAAGTACCTCTTTGACTGGAACTACACGAAGTTCCGGGTGTAGGGGCAGGTGGTCGAGAAGGAACAGTAGGCGCTGGTGACATGCGTTTAAGTATTTGTTGCTTGTGTGAGGGTACATGAGGAGGAGGCGGTGTACTATTGTTTCTAGGTGGAGGAGGTGGGGGAGTTTCTGAATAAGCGGGAGAATATTGACGAGATAAGGGAGTATGAGAATGGATGACTAGATCAGGTTGTCTTGGGCTATCTGACCTTGAGCTTCCTGCACCACTGTCTTGGCCAGGACTACTCCTTGGTCCAACTCCACTTCTTTCTAAACTTGATTTTCTGATTAATTTATTGTTGGTACATAACCCTAGAAATTAAAAAACACACATATTAATATATAAAATAGTTATACTACAACTAATGATACTTATATGGTATGGATAGTAAAACAACATTACAGATAAAATGATGGTGAAAAAAAAATATGGTATTTCATATGTAGTCAGTCAAAAGTAGGGCGGCATGATTATTTTCAAAAATTCCAATATGACGAAGCTAGGGAAATGGACCTCTCAACCTCCATATTAAGAATAAAAAAATAATGTGAATGAATAATAAAAGTAAACTGCTGTAAATAAATTGTTGTGTCTGTCTACTCATATAATGTCTATAACATACAGTGGTGTAGTTACAGGGAAGGTTTAGGGGGTTTAAACCCCTCCCAAAACCAAAGAGAAAAAAATTTATAATTTAAAGTAAAAACTGTAAAATACATGTTTCTTATTTTACACAGCAATAACTAGACCTACTCTCATATATAGACATGAAATTTAGATGACAATTACAATGGTAAAAAAAAGTTAGAATATTTAAAAACAAAGTATGGAGAGTGATATGCAAACTTATTTGTGGGACAAGGACAAAAGAATGGAGAAGAACGTTCATCAAAAAGGAACTATGGAAAAAACAAGGTTTAGCACCAGTTACCAGTAATATTAAAGGATAAAAAAATGAAATATCAAGGAGCATGTCATGAGAAAAAGCAGAAAAGAAACCTCTAGAGCAATTTTAGAATAAAAATCAGAAGGAAAGAGACCTCAAGGCAGATCAAAAAAAAAAAATATGGCTAGACGTAGTACATCTTAAAACTCTAGAAAAGTAAGAATGGAAGAGAATTGTTAGGGACAATGGAAGGACTTAATGATGGCAGCAAAAACTCTTAGTTATAAATGCCAGTAAAGAAGTAAAAAACAGTATTACCTGATGAGGATTTGCTGCAACCATTAGATAGATCACATTGTTGTTGTTTAGCTAAAAAATCAAGAGCTCCTTCACATCGTCCTCCTGACACTTTGAGTGCCCTCAATGATACTTCCTGAAACACGTTTATACAAAATTATATAGTAAACCAAAAATAGACCATTTGGTAAATTCTAACGCAATAAATACATATTATTTAACTATTTATCACTTTAATAATGACTAAAATGATATTACAAATACACAATAAAACAAAAACTTCATTAAATAAATTGAATATAGCAATGAATTAAGCCAAAGAAACAACAACTTATGTTCACTTGTAATATGGAATTTACTGTAGTGATTCAACATGTGAGATATACCATTTTTAACAGAACACAAGTAAGATATTGGTGGTGTAACCAGAGACGTATTTACGATCTTGATGCCCTAGGAAAACAAATTAATTGGCATCTTTTTTTAAAAATCTCTTCCACTCCATAGGCATTAATAAAGGTGTACCTCCTAAATTTAGAAAAAGTACATGATATTTTTAAATAGTACATTTTTTAAATAATTACATAGTTTAGGAACTATATCTAATATAAAAATGGCAGCTTCAGTAACATTTTTTTTTTCTATAGTAAGAACCACGTAAGTTTTTTTTATAGAATTCACAATAATTTTAATACAGCAGTAAACAGTAATAAAACAGAATTTTAAAACTGATTTAATTAAAACTAATCAAGTAAGTTGGTAAGCATAAAAATGTACAAAAGTACAGATTAAACAACCAAGAAATAATAAGTTATATTAAATTTTCATTAACAAAATTCAGAACTTGAGTAATGTCTTCATATATTATAAATATCGACTATTGTCAAAAAAGAATTAACTAGATAATAATAACTCACAACTTACTAGAAAATTGAAAAATTGATTTTAATATTACACTTCATTTAAATAAAAATAAACTATTTATAATTATTGTATTGTTAATTGTAATAACTAATTAATAATTAAGATTATAACTTACCAATATTATTGTTAACAAAATAAAACATATGTGTAATACAAATATAATATTAATTAAAAATCTGTTTTAGAATTTTAGATTCTGAACGAAATGAAGAAGCTAGCATTTTTACAAAGATGTTTTTTTTTTCTGTATACACTTTTTTATAAGAATCTACTTGTCCAAAAGTCTCAATCAGCAACATTTTGAAACCAAAATCACCTCTAGTTTGGTACTTTAGAGAAGTCATTTTTTGGAAAAATTACCCAACATTTGACAAAAGAGACTCAAAAACCATAATTTTTTATCCAAACTTTATGAAAATTTAAACATAGATAGACAATAATATGAGAAACATTGCAGCGCAAGAAAATTTTGAAAATGTGAAAAAAAAATTTGGGATATCCATGGTGCAAAGTATGTCCGGCTTTCTTGTCTATACTTTACTTTTTTAAATGTTACAGCAAAATGTTTTGCTCTATGTCATTACAATCAGAAGCTATTATTAGACTACCTCTAATGAAAGCCACAGTGGCATAACTGAAGGCCCTCAGACATCACACAATAGGAAGACCCAAGAAAATTTGAAGCACTCGTGATTTATTTTTAAGTTATTATAATAATGATTAGGACTAATATTTTTATACAAAAAATACCTGTATTCATATATAAAAAACATTTGCTCAACAAAAATAAGGTGCTTACAAACAAAATATTATGAATATAGTAAATAAATAAAAGTATACAAATTAATTTTTATGTCTTCTTTCGATTATTCTTAAACAAACGCAACAAAATTAATTTTTAAATATGTTATTAACAGTAAAGATTTTTTTTATAATATTTTCAAGTTCCCAAAAAAAGTAAATTATGCTTATTGTCAAATTTATGAATGCACAGAATTTTAAGACTAGGTACTTTAATTTTTGCGGGGAGTCTACATTTTGCATTATGCCACTGGACAGCAATTGAATAGTTTACAAAATTGAAAGTAATTGATATGAGTAGAAATGTTTATCATGACACACAAGTTTCAGGAAAGTTTCCCTGCCCCCTATATATTTATTAATATCTAATATGTTGCTACCATAATTACAAAATAAGTAAAAAAAGTTTTTATCAAATTAAAATCCCATAGTATGTGATCTAAACATCACTAATCAAAAATACATTAAATAATAATACAACAAATACAATAAATTAGTTATAGCATTACAAAAAATAACATAACTTTTTAATTCATAACACTACCTATGTGTTTAAATTATATAAAAAATATATTACGTTATTAGTTCATTAAGTATTTATATTTTTTATTAAATGATAGTAATAAAATAGGCTGTCTGTAAAAGTTAATTATTGTTACTTTAGCATCAAATTTATACCTTTCATTGAAGTGTCAGCATCAAATTATTTGTCAATTACATTTTCAAAATCAATAGGATATTCTTTTCGTTTATATATGAGACTACTAAATGCTCAGTCATAATTGGCATTGAATTAATCCGAGTTGGATACATATGTACACATTTTTAGTTGATATTAAATTAATGCTCATTTATTATTAAAACCGATTCTTTAAATTGAAAAATGTTTAATTAATCGCCCATCAAAAAATTTATTGCACTAAAATATTCACGATGAAATTCTTTACCTATGTACCAAGTTTCATAAAGATCGGATGACACAATTTTCTTTTATGTATGTTAAAGTGTGTAATTTTAGGTTAAACTAACAAATTCCGTCAAAATGCTAACTTTAAATGGTTATATAGAAAAAAAGTGACTTAAAATTTTCGAGATTTTTTTAGATCAATTAGACATATTTGTGAGTGAGGTTATATTAAATTTTCAAGTCTGAATATCGAAAATTAAAAATTGTATTACATAAAAACTTACAAAAAACGAGAAATTTCTAATATTTTTAAAATGTTATACTTAACTCAAAATTCGATCAAATTTTTTTTTTAATTTTTATGAAGTGTTCTCGTAACCATTTTTAGTAGTTGGTGAAAGTTTCAAGTTTTACCTCCATTATTTCTGAAGTTATGTTAAAAACAAATTAAAAATTTAAGAAAATTCCGATAATAGCACATTTTAACGTTCTTTTATCAATTTTCTGGCAAGTTTTCTTTTACACATAGAAAAAGTATTGAGAAATTTGCAAAATTACCTCTCTAAAGTACAATCTGGGTGTGATTTTAGATCTATAAAATTACTGATAAAAACTTTTAGACAAGTATTTTTATATGAAAAAGTGTTTACAGAAAGGGAAAAAATAAAAAATAAATATCTGTGGCAGCCCAGCAAATTTTCTTTATTAAATGATTTAACTAGAGCTATCATTAAATAAAACATTATTCATAGAATTCAATAAACTTAAATCATTTTCTTTGAATTTACTATTCGTTTATATTATAACATTATAATTTCAAAAAATACATTTATACAATGATAATGGTATTGAACAGTCTATATTGTTTGTTTTTTTGCCACAATCTAATTTCAATAGCACTGATTTTATCCATGGTATTTTAGAATCACAACTACCGTTATTTTCTAAAAAAAAAATAACCTAATTTAATCATAGTCAAGTTTGGGTACATTAAAAAGGTCATATATATTATAGTATGTCAATTTAATTGAGTAAAATTGAAATCAATTCGGATATAAAATATTGTAGTGATCCTTGATTGTTATTAAAACTCCATTATATTAATTGTTCTAGCTAAAAACTAAATAATAATAAAATTGTCAGTGGGTGCAAAATACTAGTACTCTATGGTGCAACTGCACCTCATAATGCAGGCTGCCACTGTAGTTACCTAAATGTGTCTAAAATCATAGTTTGTACCATAGTTATAGATACTGATACAAGTTATTACTTAAATATTTTATTTCTCAATAAATCCAATATCTAAAATTAAAATTAAATTCAAAAACATATAAATAATATTATTTTAAAGTAAAATTACTTTGAAAACAACTTATTAATAGTTGGCATCCCTTAGAATTTGGCACAAGGGACAATTGCCTTCCTACACCTCCTCCCTCTTTAACTCCTTAAATACACCACTGAATGTTAACACTTTAAATATAAGTACCGTTTTGTATTATACTATTAGCTCAGTTATCTAGTGTTATTATTTTGAATTTGAAAGTAACAAATTTAATAAAAACAAGTCTATTAATGCTTATTAAATATTTTCAATCACTAAAATTAGAATTTACATATTATTTTTCATAAATGTATTGTAATTAATCTGTCTTTTTTGTAATAAAAATCATAAGGACCATAATTTTAACTTTGACATAAACTATAATTCAGCAAAGAAATATTAATAAAACTTTTAACATAATTGAATGAATCTTAAAGTAAAGAAAAATTACAACCTGAATTAAAATTTAAAATATTATTGGAAAAAAAACACTTTTGATAATTGAAACTACTTGAAATATTTTCAAAATTATATATTCACATGAAGAGGTAAATTTTTTTTTAATGCTATTAAACTTGTATAAGACTATTATTGACAATTAGTGAACATTTTAAGTTCTTAACGCTATCATTTTCCAAATAACTTTTGAAGTTATTTCACCAGAAGTGAAAAGCTTTTAATTAGATAATTAGAATACACAATTTTTAAAGCATATCTTTTAGTTTTTTTTGTTTTTTTTATATTTGGCTATTTTTTAGTGCATAAGCACTTATATATTTAGTCATTTACTATTGCATAAACATCCTTACCCTAGTTATTATCATTTATATATTATCGGATATGACTATTAGACTAAACCTGTTTAGAAATTTAGACACTGTAAAATTAAAGATCAACTATTGAATACATTGTTAGCTTTATTCGACATACTATTAAATACTACGGATTATAAATGAAAAATTTTTATTTTCCTGATATTTTAGAAGGAGCTTCATCCCCCTAAGCCCCCCTCTGAATATATCACTACTTCACAGTACAGGATAAGTGTTGTACCTATTATTTTAATGTTGAAGGTATCCTGAATAAAATTATTTTAAACTAATCAGAAATTAATTCATATTAAATTATTAAAATATTATTCAACTCAACTTGATTATTTCTTAATCTTGGAATTGTTACTCATTAAAATCTAATCAAATTACTACCTGTTTTAATTTATGAATTAGGATATGTGTGTCAAAAAATTAAAAAATTGTTCACATGGGCAATCGGTTACAAAATCCACACAAAAAATCAAAAGATAAAAATATAATGAAATTTTTAAATTCTGAATGAAGTAAATAAGCTAGAGTTTTTACAAAAATGATAATTTTTTTTTTTTTTTCTTTAAACAATATTTCATATGGAAATACTTGTCCAAAAGTCTTGACCGTTGATCACCAACTTTTTTAAACCGAATTTGCCTCTAGTTGGAACATAGAGGTCATTTTTAAAATTTCTAAACTTTTTGAGGAGGAAAAACTACCCGAAATTTGACAAAAAGGACTCGAAAACCAGCAGTTTTTTCATCCAAAGTTTATAAAAATTTAAACATAGATAGACAATAATACGAGAATTATTTTGGAGCATGAAAATTTTAAAAATGTGAAAAAAAAATTGGAACTTTTCTTTCTAACACTTTTTTTCTCATTCATTTTATTTTCCTTTTCTTTATTCATTAGATAGAAAAACAAAATGAAAGTAAAGTTAAGAATAGACATGAAAATCCGGATATACTTCGCACCACATGTATTCTTTGCTCTTCAAATCAGGTACTCTTTGTGGTGGGTGTTTTGAAAACGACAACTATTGTTGTATTTTATATTATTAACTTCCTTTGTTTAAAATCAAATTATTAAAGAAATGATTTATCATTTCTTTAAAATTCTACATACCCACCAAGAATATCTGACCCAAAGAGCGAAGAATACCCATGGTGCAAAGTATATACAGTTTTCAAGTCTATACTTAACTTTATTATTTTTACATATGTATTATGTTTTATTTCATGAATTATTTATAATATTAATACACAATCGAAAACATTAATTTCAAAAACTAAGTCAAACAATCTAAGCAAAACAATTCAAATGTTTGTGTTTTTCAAATTCAAAGTTAATATTTGTATGATTTTATCTCCTTAAATTAGGAAACGTTGATTTTCAATCACAGTAATAACAAATCATATCTAAATATTTAACAAATTTTAACATTAACAAATATAAAAATAATTTACACATTAGATTAGTTTATAAATCATATCAATAAAGGTATCTTTGATATTATTTGTCTTCTAAAATAAAGTTACATACACATTTAATATAAAGTCAACTATATCATTTTGGATTTTTGTACGTAAATTTTTATCTATTGGATTTGATGATCGGGATTTATTATCCGTGGATATTTTTTCTTTAGAATTTTTGATCTACTATTTGTGAAATACTTAGTTTTTTCTGCATAAAATTTGGTAGTGTAAATAAGAGGATACAGTTCCCCAAGCTCAAGTGACGTTTTAGGTGACTCAAAGCCATATTACTTTTTTTAAATACATATTACATACATACATTATACTACGTTTACATTCAGCCACTGCTCCTGCTACTCGCGCTGCTGTATTTACTGCTCAATTTACCGCTCTTGACGGGAGCGTTGAGCAGCGACAATGCGAGGAGCATGATCAGCGCAAGTGAGGTGTTTACATACCTTGCGCTGTCCACTTCCATGCTCATTTCTCTGCTCACTGCCACGGAAGTGGGCTGAATGTAAATGTAGTATTATATAAATTTTGTACACCAAAAATAGGATTGTCTGAACACACTTAAAATTCTAATAATGGTAAAACCATTAAATTTATAATTGCAAATAATTATCAAAAGTGTACAATAAGTATGTATTCCTAAATCAAGCCATCAATGCTGGAGCTTTTCCAGCAGATTGACAAAGAATTTAGGAAGAATTTTTCAATATATCACTGGTACTTATTGGTTTTTATACCTACTATCAGTAAATGAGTATATCTTACATTCTTATCAAATTTTTAAAATTAAAAAAATAACTTCCTACATTTGTTTTTAAATTTCAATACAACATGAATAGAAATATAAACCATTAATGCAAGTTTGATTTTAATTACACTTTTATTAATGTTTAAATACATTTTTTATTTTCCTTAAAATGAATAATTTATCCATTATTTTTTATTCACTATTAGATCATCTTCAAAAGACTAACAAATGATTGGATAGAGAGAAAAATGAGTTAATTTTTTATTAGCTAATCTAAATAATCAATTTCATATGAATGCTCCCAATCAGTGCAAATAATTTTTGTCCCAAACAAACAGTGAAAGAGGTCTACAGTTATTTTTGTACCCGGTAATTTGTAAACATTTTCACCTAACAAAAATTATACATCATTATAAAATAGGGATCTCAGATATATTTATTAAAAAGCCGGACATACTTCGCACGATGGGTGTACTTCGCACGACTGGTGGTATTCTCTTGACGGGCATATTAAATTTTAAAGAAACGATAAATCATTTCTTCAGTAAAACGATTCTGAACGAAGGAAGTTAATAATACAAGAAAAAAAAAATTTTCAAAAAATGTCCAAATTTTTTTTTCACATTTTCAAAATTTTCTTACGCCAAAATCTTTTTTATAAGATTTTCTATCTATGTTTAAATTTTCATAAAATTCGGATCAAAAAATTATGGTTTCCGAGTCGTTTTTGTCAAATTTTGGGTAGTTTTTTCCAAAAAAAACATAGAA
>JAIPRM010002872.1:0-28405 GCA_025469315.1 Stegophylla sp. TES_Ste_2020
GTGTTGTGACAAGGACAACTACTGAGTATCTACTGAAAATTGACAAGTTTCTATCTTGATATTCATGATAGTATTATGATTGATATACATAATCAAACAATTTCAATATCAAAAACAAAAAATAAAATAAAAATGAACTTAAAGCCACTGTGGGGCAATGTCTAAAAATAATCTACTGATAACAATTTCATTGGTTAGGTGCACGAAAACAACTGTGCACATGAATTCCATTATAAAGCGGATTTCATGATATGACATGTTTTCATTTTTACATGGTACTGCAGTTGCACAGCGATTTGTGTGAACTATCTATTTCATGTCACCGCGCCCAACGAAAACTGCGCGATCGTTTTGCTTTTTTTCATAGCTAACCTAACCCAAATATATTTTAATTTCCTGAATTTCAACTGATATTTCTAAAAATGTTTAAACATAATTTTCATACTCCTACAGGACTAAGTAGTATTATTATGATTTAATATTTTTTAAATTTCATGTAGGTAGTGCACGTGCACTTGTGCACTTAAACACAAGCCGCCACTGAATACAATCGTAACAAAAGTATTCCACCCTACGTGCAATGAAGTTTTTTAAGTTCATGGATTCAGTACAAAACTTGGTGGAAAGCTCAAGCCGACCGGCAAAATGATTTGACTTTTACCATAGGATGCGCCGATCGGCAAAGCCGAAGCCGTTGAGGACGTGCCTTTATGCAATTATACACCGATATGTCATGATCATTATATCAAAATATACCGTATTCTGAGTGTATTTTGATAACGTAGCTGGTAATTATTATTGTATCCGTTAAATTTTTGCAAATGAATACAATATCGTAATATTTGTTTGTTTATGAAACGTACGAACCTTTTTCAGAAAACATTTGTGTACTAATTAGATCTAAAAGGCTCTGTGTGATTATTATGTGAAATTCACTTTCTTTGTTATATATGAAATAGGATTCGATACTTAACATTTTTTTACAATAGGAATCCGAACAATCCCTGGCATGCCATGCTTCGTGAGAAATTCGGTCCTCCTGCGGTCTGCAAATTTCAAAACTATCCAACACTCTATCCAAATTCAATCAAAATTAATGTTTTACAAAAACTTCTTATCCGATAATGAATACATCCGTCTTTTAGGTCTAATGTCGCAAACTCCTGTCACTTATCGTAAACACAAACTAAATCCTTTGACTTGGTCAACTCTACACACCAGCTAACAAGGCACATCCAAACAATAAACTCTACCCCGCCCCACCTCATCCCACTAATAGGCGAAAGCCAGGAGTAGTTTCACAGGTTAAACCAGCCCTACAAAGCAAATCAAAGCAAAAACAGAAATAACTACTTCAACTATTTCTTCTTCAACTATCTTCGACTCGACATCTACATACACTTAGACCGAAGATCAGAAGAATATTTGAAGAAACCAGCTCGCAGCAACGAGCACAACAGTGAGCCAGCCGAAACCGGTACCAGGAGAACAGCAGCAAGCAGCCAACCAGCAGTAACGACCACCGAGCGCCGTCTGACCGACGACTAGCCGTGAAGCAGCCAGCGGTTCCGTGAACGACCAGTGTACCAGGAATCCTATCGGCTGACGACGACGATCGCCGACACCGCGAGTCATCGACGCTGCTACTACCGCAAACAGCACGTGTTCGCATACATCGCCCGCCTCAACAATATATTGACGTAATATTCCAGTGTATTGTCTGGCCGGACGAAATAGCGACGTGCCGCGGTAACTATCGTCGTGCACTTCCTCGCCGGAACCGGTATCGTCGTACCAACGTCAGAGCGGCTGTGCGACGACCTGCGGACCGAGCCGGCGACACCTGGACTTCAGTTCCTACAGCGGATCCAACGAGCCCGCCGAATCGGCCCACCAAAGCAGACGGACACCTCGATCGCGATCAACGCGATATCTTAAAACGGTCCTTTTCAGGACCAGCGACACTCACTCCCCCGGCGCGCTTGTTGGGGCCACGCCACGAGAGTTGATATATTTCCGGCCACTTATAGAAGTCTTCCGGGGTATATCAGCATCTCCACCTTTTATTGTGCTGGACAATTAACGACCCTTTGTAATTTACGTCGCGCTTGCTGAAGCCTGACACCGCCCGTGCGGCTCGCTTGTCTGAGTCTGCCGCACGGCCCGGAGTAACTTTTCCCCATATATATATTGTATACATAGTGTCGATGTCTTATTTTATGCAATAATGTATCCTAATAATTACAAACTGAATTATCATTTACGAACATCACGCCGTAGCCCGGCGTGCAGTTTCAATGTTTTTTGGACCGGATTTGATCACTGAGTGTACTCCATTACTATATAAAAAAGTAAGATCTGAAGAGTCACTATCCATTTTCCGTTGTAGTTCAGTGTGAGCTTTACGCAAAAGTTTGCGTTCAAGCGTGGTTTTGTCGCGAACAATACGAAACCCAGGTTCAGGTAATATTCCATTCTGCATTTGCGAATTAAAGTTGAAAATAAACTGAGAAGCATCGGCCTTGGATTGGCAGATTACCTTCAAAGGTCTCGGTTTCTTCGCTTTACTATTGCCTAGGCGAATTAGCTTAGAATCGGTGAGTACGGGTACAGAAATTTGTTTATTATGACTGCTAAGGGTAAGAAGATAATCATTAAATCTTATGGTGTTGGTAGCAGACTCGGGCACTCCATATACGATTGCGTTAAATTCAACTTGAATCCGTTCATTAGATTCATGAAAAATCACAGAAGAAAAATCGCTAGAGAGGATCGGTCGTGATTCCAGAACATCAATTCTTGAGCGGATCAATGAAATTTCTGCCCGAAAAGAAGCATTTTCAATAACCAGATCTTGTACTTGGGAAGTGAGTGTCGAAATGTTACTTTTAAGTTCACTAAACTGCGACGATTGAGAAGTAGAGAGTGATTTAATTGCCTTCATAATGTCAGTAGTAGAAGGGGGTTTCTGAGTATGTGCACGAGTATTTGAAGCCAAGAAAGTGGGAATTAAAGGCATAATTAGGTGACAAAGTATTGGAAATATATATATATATATATAGTGCGTAAAGATAAATCCTTAAAAACAAAGTAACGCAACACAATTTACAGTAATGTAGTATAGCACGCCAGCTAAACTGGAGGTGAAACATAGGTGAATAATGGAAAATAAAAAAGCCCAGCGTGAAGTCACCAAGAAACAGCTAACTAGTTTGTTTATAATATGTGAGTTGACAAAGTTTGGTGATGCCAAGTGATAAGAACGTACCTGATGTGCACAAGCCGCAGTAGATCAAGATCCAGAAATTCGATCCTTACACTTAATCTGTCGAGATGAAGGTTGAAAACATGAGTAGTCAGAATAGACAAAAAGACGAAACAAATAATAGCGACCGTAGAAAAAAAAGGTACTTACACTTATAAAAATTAAAAAAAGCGGTGAGAAAAAAGTGTTATCACTTTTATAAATTTAATTATGTAATAACTAAAATCTAAATTAAGTAATAACTTTTATCTGAAAATTATTTTATCCAATAAAAATACTATGATATATTCAATGTTATGAACTTGTTTAGTTATTATTTGTAATTTTCTTTTTTTTTAATGATTGAGTTATATTTGAATTCAAAAATTTTCATTGACTGGGGTTGTAATAACAACTACCTTGAATACGCTACTGAGCCAGTTTACTTATAATTGTTTGAAAAGCGTCTGTAAAAATTTAATTTTTAATCTCAGGTACATCTACAATTTCAATATGACACTCCAAACCAGAGCATATTTTAACATACAAAGTACGTGGCACTAATGCCCCCCAGTGATAAGTTTATGCCACCCAGCGGTGGATGATCGTGCCACTGACTAACACATTCTCATAACGACCGATGTCAATGTCAATTGAATGAAATTTATAGTTTTTTATTTATATAAAACACAAAAATATGTATTTTGTATAGTAATGTTAGTATAGCCAGTTGGAAATGTCGACTTGCGAAGTAACGACGCTATCACTGGTTATGTATACTATTTTAATCCCTCGTATATAGTCTATCCCATATTATAAAATAATCAAGAATAATTTATTGAACATAAAACATATATGCAATCATAGCTTTGTCGTAATTGTTTTGATATTGATATAAAATATAAATAGATGCAATAAAAAATAATTCACGTAATTTTGACAATGATATCAAATTTTTCGGAAGTCGTCGGATCGTTATCGTCTTCATAAATTGATGGCTGGGTGGAAAAAACGTGCTTTCGAACTATGTAGTGTGTAATGTAAATAAATTCTTCAGGGTCAGATGTGTCGGTATAAATATAATATGTGTTTGATGTGTATATGTGAATTAGGTGGACTTTGTATACATTGTAATAATTGGTATATGGATCATGACTTGTAACTGGGTCATATATGCAAAGTGGGGAGGACTCGGCATCTACGTACACATAACACATACAGCAATATTTAAAATTAAAACTGTGTCGCGTGATAGTGTTAACACTTGGAGGGCTACCACCGGCATACGAGTCACCAGTTTTATTCTTCGACGACCAGTCAACCAATACGGATACTGTTCTCGATCTACATTTTGTGACTGTGAGAAATTGCCACCAGCATGGAGTAGTACACCCACTGTGGCTTCGGCCCATCCAAGGATTCTGGGGATGTACAACAGCATGGCAATGTCCCGCATCGACGACAATGACAACAACAACAACAACTACATATATGCACGGTGGTTCCCTGGTGTCGGTTAAATCATATGTACATAATAATAAGATAATCGTAACCATATGTATATAATAATAGAATAATCGTAACCAGATGTATATTCGATTCAATTAAATCATGAATCTGTAACAGTAGTCAATGTTATATTATTTATACCTCTTATGTTCTCATTTATTATAAAATAAAATCAAAATCCACTTATCTCCGACCAAAATTGTATCGGTTAGGTGGTGGTCATTACCAATCGGGTGACGACCGTAAGCAGAAGCTTACAAGTGTGTATACAGTGTGTTTCACTGAAATGGTAACACGAAATATTTCCGTTCAGTGACCTAGGATTGAATTGGGGTTTTTTCGAGGAGCTAGGGAATACTAAATAACACATTTTGTGATCATTTACGAATTTTTAATTATTTTATTGTGCGCATGCGCAATAAAACTTGAATTTTTTTAAACAGCAACACTTATTTTTAACAAAAGATTTCGACAGAACCAATTTTTTTAAGCAATTTTGATAGGTAAACTTTTTTCCTATCCCAAAAATTGACTGAATTGCAGCAATCCTAAGTTTAAACAAAAAAGGCGGACATACTTCGCACGATGAGTGTACTTCGCAAGACGGGTGGTATTCTCTTGACGGGCGTATTAAAATTTAAAGAAACGATAAATCATTTCTTCAGTAAAACGATTCTGAACGAAGGAAGTTAATAATATAAGAAAAAAAAAATGTCCAAAATTTTCTTGCGCCAAAATCTTTTTTATAGGATTTTCTATCTATGTTTAAATTTTCATAAAATTCTGATCAAAAAATTATGGTTTTCAAGTCGTTTTTGTCAAATTTTGGGTAGTTTTTTCCAAAAAAAACATTGAAGAATTGATAAATTCAAAAACTGACCTCTTTAAAGTACAATCTAGAGGCGAATTGGATTTCAAAAAGTTATTGATCGAAACTTTTGGACAAGTATTTCTATACGAAAAGTTGTACACAGAAAAAAAAAATAAATAAAAAAATAAGACATCATTGTAAAAACACTAGCTTCTTCACTTCATTCAGAATCTAAAATAGAATCCTTAAAGAAAACGTTTAGTCATAATGAATAAGTTTTGAGGCCGAGAACACAAATCATTTAAACAAATTTTTGTATTCGTTTTACGGTCATACTACTAAGTCATAATGTAGAATAAAAAATAGATTACACGATTATTTTTTATACGAAAAAGAGTAAAATCCTGCTTTACTTACGATGTAATTTTCATATAATAATAAAAAAAAATAAATAAATAAATAATCCGGAATTACGAAGAGTTCTTTGAAAAGTACTAAAAAAAATAACCACGTTTGCAGTCGGTATTGTTTAAAACTAATAATGCATTGTGTTTTACTCTGAACACTATTTTAAACTTTAATTATTTTCTAGGAAAAATGTTTTAATTAAAGAAATAAAGTTTTGGAATATGATATATGTATGTAGGGGAGAATGTTCTTATGATTTTAGAGCGTATTAAAAATTGGTAAAATAATTAAATATTTATTTTGATATAGACAAAAAAAAAAAATTCTCTCTGTGCTATTTCAATAATCACGAGTAACAATAATAACATTATTATAAAATTAAATTCGGTAAAAAATATTTTTAATTCACTATTTTTCTAATTGTTTTTAAAGTTTGAATTGAAGAATTATATTTTTTATACACATTTAAAGATTGAATTTATTATGATACGAATGACTGTTATTATGATAAAAACGATCGATTTTCGTATGCTATAATTTCGTAATTTCAAATGAAAACAATATTAAAGCTTATCTATGTTTATTCACGGTCTTTATTTAAAAATGAAAAAATTAAATCGAATTCGGTTAGCTATTCGGCTATTGTTCCAAAAGTTTTATTGCTAAAAACAAGAAAATCAGCTAATCGAATATTTTTACTCGAAATTTCGAAATTTCACCAGTTATATTTTACCTTAGGTTATCACACCAAAAAGCTAAACCAGAAAAATATAATTAAATTATCTACAACAGTACTGAATCGTTTTCCGTTCGCAATAATTTAGCGTTGCATTCGAATTCAATTCGATATTATTACTGATTACAACAATCGTGCACCGAGTTAAGATTGTCGTGCACTAACTACATCAACAAGTGTTAGGTTAAGTTAGACACTAACCTAACCTAACCTAACCGAGGAGCTAAGGGATTAAAGATCGAAATTTGAAATTTCCTTTTTATTTTATTCCTGTTCTCTCCTTTAGGAATATTATTTTTATTTTTATTTTTTATTTTTTAGAAATAATTTATTTTAATGAAAACATTTCTATAATATTTAATTTTATAAATAAATTTGGTATCATAATATTTGATTTCAGTCTTGACGTTTACTCATACAAACAAAACAATGCCGAAATGCATAATAATATTATTATTGTTGGGTTACCGAAAAAAAAAAATGTATTTTAAATATTATTGAAGATACGAGCGTGTTTACGTTATAGAAATTGAAATTTATAATTTTTCAGAAAGCCTGTGGCGCTTTTATTCGAGAAATATTTCAAGAGGTCGATTTAGGTGTAAAAAGGTGTGAAAACGTAGACCACTGGTTCTCAATCTATTTAGGACCACGTCCTAAATTTTTTTTCAAAAACCTATCGCGACCCCTATGGTTTTACATTTTTAGAATAAAAAGGTAGTTCTTAAAAATCAAAATCAAATTAATGCTTTAATAATTTATTAATTATTAATTGGTTTATAATGAATAAAATTTTACAAATTTAAGCAAAAGTGCCACTCCATCATTTTTACAGGTGGGGTTTGGGTAAAAAATGTAATTTTTTTAAGAACTCACATAATTAAACAAATTTCTCGCGACCCCCTCAAAAGTTGACTCAAGACCCACCAGTGGGTCGCGGTCCACACTTTGAGAAACACTGACGTAAACGATACGAAACACGATGTCTGTGTGAAACCTAATAAATCGGAATTGAATAAAATTAATATTACAAGTACCATAGAATACAAATAATACAAGTACCGCATAAAATAATCATTATTTTATAATGATTGTTGACAGAGTGAAGTATAATATTATTGAGCACTGAACCTTATAGCTCACTCTTTGAAAACTTAATAATCGTAAAAATGTCAAATAACTTTACAAAATAATTCCCACGTATACTAGTACTTCAAATTGTATTTATTATTTAATAAATTCCATGTCAGCAATAATAAATAATAGTCGCTAAGCACACTAATTTTATTTCGTTAAACTATTTTCAAAAATAAAAAGTAATAAAATGCAACAAAACGCTCAGTAATTAAACTCAAAATGATAAGTCATTTCAAACTATTTTTGCTTTAGAAATAGATTATGTTGTTTCCATTGACAGAAAATATTACAAAATCATTGTTGATAAGATCCATAAACAAGTTGAGTTTTTTTTTATTTAATAAAATCACTAGGTATTTAACAAAATAAGGACAACTACTTTAAATTAAAGCCATATTTTTTTAAATTTAAAACATTCAATAGTCAAACGAAATTTCGTTTAGTTCAAACTATAAAATATATAAATTAATTATGTATAAAAACTTTACTGAAATTAATCGTGTACATTCCTACTGAATTGCAACTTTAAAAAATTATTTTTTATAATTCTAATAATTCGATGACCAAAAAAATATAATAAATATTTTTTACCTAACAATTATAGTAAAACAATAAAACAATATAAAATTAAATAAAAATTGGAATAAGCCAATCATAAAGTATTGATAGTTTGCATTTAGTCTATCGTTCATTAATTTTTTTTAATATTAAACATTAAAAACAATTAATATTGAGAAAATATTTGATATAGCAAATTACGATTTGTAATTATAATATCTATTATTAGACGCCATAAATTCTGGGATGCAATTAAAAAAATATACAAATAGTTAAGTACGACATAAAAATACATTTTTATAAACTTGCAGATTTTAGGGCGTAATCCATAGGACATTGAACATTCAATGGACAAAGTTTGTATACATTGTATAAATTGCTTAAGCAAAAAATAAGACTTGCCAAAACTTAAGACACACTCTAAAAAGTAATAACATATAACGTATATAGATTTCCTTTACTCAACACTGCCGATAACGCTATGTGTACATATGTGTTTACAAAATTGTTCATATGTATATATGAGTTATTTTTGAGTAGACGCATTCGACGAAAGGAACAAAAATCAAAGCCAATAAGTAAAATAAGACGGTAGAAACCCGAGTTTAGGTACATCATATATATATATTTTTTTTTTTGAAATGAAACTTTCAGATGTATTTTTTTTTTTTTTACAAGAGATAAAAATGTATTTGAATAATATGAATAACTTGAGAAAATTCGTTTCAATAAAACTCATTGAAAACAAGAGCTAGTAGCTTAAGTTTCAAACTCTTCGCTACTGCGCATCAGAATGCGAATACTTACTCTTTAAAGTGGTACACGACACGTTGTGTAACCAAAATATAACGATATTATGTAACGTTATGGTAAACATTCTCAAAAGTTAATACTTTATATCAAATTATATTCTTTGAGCATACCAAAACAATAACGGTCCAGTGTAAAAATATCCTTATCAGATCCTTACTCCCTTATCAAAATAAATACTACTCGTAAACCTAGATTATAATTAAGGCTCAGGAATTTAAAATAATTTATTATATTTTTTCGTTTAAAATAAATAATAACAAAACTTAATTTTCGTTCACGCTTTTCATTTCATTACAAATTTACAGTTTTGAAAACCTCCAGCTATAAAATTCACTCAGTAAAACTAGAACATAAATTTTTATTTTTATTAATTTAAATTTCAACTGACAATGTGAGTAAACTCTCATAGTAATAATAAAACTTATAACAAAGCTATTTTTATTAATTTTTTAAATTCAATTTTTTTTTTTGCCAAGCAATAACACATAAATTTTAACAAAAACACGTGCGGCGTGATCACAGAACAACAACTGACAAGACACGAACATTACCGATGTATAACATTTTTATACGTCACACACTCGAGGAGTATCAGTTTAAAACATAACGAAATTATAACAATGCGAAGAACTTCTAAAATCTAAACTTTCTCAAAAACGTGACTTATAACAATAACAATAATAAATACGTCGCGTTCGGTAATCCGGCCATTTCGTTTTCGAGATACCACCAAAGAGCTATAATAAAATCGATATAACGTCCACTGGTTTTATGTTCGCCGGATTTTTCGTAAGTACCTATGGCTACCGACCGATTCGAACAGTTTTTATAGTACAGGTAAGTAATTTTTATGAGGATCAATTCGTACGGTTTCTTTTTTTAACCCCGAGAATCAACTTTCTCCTAATATCTCCCGTGTGTGTGTATATATACTATTTTTAGACATAAAATTCATAGAAATATAATACGGAGCTATATAAAGGTTATGCTTTTATTTTTCATTATCACATTGTTCATTTTTAATTATTATTCTATATAATTAGGTATATATTTATAAATTATTGCTATTCGAGTATTTTAAAGAAAACATTAAAATAAATAGTTAAATTAAATTAAATAGTTTTAATTAAAATTAAAATCCTAAAAAATGTCTCGGGGAAATAAAAATCAAACATTTTCCTACTTTACCCACTTAATTTCAAACCACTTGCGAAATTTTAGGAAAACCTACAATTAATATTTTTTCCAAAAAAAATTTCACAGTAATTTTTGCTGTTGTGTGTACAAGTAGAAACAATGATAATCGGCAATTTTATTTTTTGAATAACATATGGTTTTATTATTTTAATTGTTTGTTTTTATTTTTTACAAATGAAAATTTTACATATTTTTCATTTCAAACCAAATATGTGGTAAAGATAATGCATATGTAAATGTAAACATGTCAAAATATGCGCCAATACACTTATTGGCACTTATTAATAAAATTAATAATTAACAATTCGAATTTACGGTGAAGCCGACATGGGTATCAGACATAATTAAATTTGTATAAATACAACTTAAAGAAATTGATATTGAATTCTGAACAAAGTGAAGAAGCTGGTGTTTTTACAACGATGTTTATTATTTTTTTTCTCAGAACACTTTTTCGCATGGAAATACGTTTCCAAAAGCCTAAACCAGCGACTTTTTAAAACCGAATTTGCCTCTAGATGGTACTTTAGAGAGGATATTTTTCAAATTTCACAATTCCTCAATTTTTCTGACAAAAATATGAGCAATATTTTGGCGCGAGAAAATTTTGAAAATGTGAAAAAAAATTTTAGATTACGTTTTTATTTTTTCTGTAAGTACTTTTTCGTATGGAAATACTTGTCCGAAAGTCTCGATTAGCAACTTTTTGAAACTAGATTTGCTTCTAGATCAGTGGTTCTCAATCTTTTTGGGATCACGACCCAAATTTTCTCCTGAAATTTTACCGCGGCCCATCCGGTTTTCCATTTACACGAATAAAAAAGTAAGTTTAAATTGAAATGAAATGAATTTATTACTTTTCAGTTTATTGGTTTATAATGAATGTAAACGTTAAAAAAGGTTAAAAACATTAATTTCACAGAATCTATGTAATTAAAAAAAATTTTCGCGGCCCACAGTTTGAGAAAAGCTGCTCTAGATGATACTTGAGAGAGGTCATTTTGGAAATAACTATCTAAAATTTGAAAAAAAAAGACTCGGAAAGTATTTATTTTTTAAATACAAACTTTGTGAAAATTTGAACATAAGTAGACAATTATATAAAAAAACATTTTGGCGCTAGAAAATTTCGAAAATGTAAAAAGAAATAAATATTTTGGACATTTTTTTTCTTAGACTTTTTTTCTTTTCTTTATTTATTAAATAAAAAAAATTAAAGTCAAATGAAATAAAGTAAATATATACACGTACCTACTAATTAATTTACAAAAAAAGTATAGATAATAATGAAAATAATAAATTGAAGTATTCAATTTTGTTTAAATAAGAATAAAATAACTGTGTACTAGTTCATTGTCAAGCTCGTGGAAAAACGTTTTTTTTTTTTTTTTCATTTTGACTTCGAAGCGAACTTGCGCCATGTGTAAACCGCCTGCGCGTTCAGCGGCACGCGTACACCTCGTACCCAGGGGGAGGGGGGGGGTAATGAGAGAAATATTTTTCGAATAGAATCGAGAAACACGACGAGAGAGAGAGGGAGGGAAAGAACGTCAGTCGTTCGACAGACTATGATGATGTTGATGATAATAATAATAATAATAGTCGACGCAGCAGCAACTGACAGCTGCAGTACTCGTCTTTCTAGGCACGCGTCAGCCGCCACCATCACATCGGTATCACGTCATTATTATTACTATTATTATTATTATTATTATTATTATTTTCTAACGACTTTTAACGTTCGTTTTCGCGTAATGGCTCCGGAACGGACGCACGCCGCCGTCCCCTCTCTCCTCCGCCCGCCACCGCAGTCGATGCCACCGGTTGCCGAGTGTATAACGGACGTACGACCCTCCTCCCCGCACGCGCACCCGCTCGTTTCCTTCCGACCCCGCGGCGCCCCTAACCCATCTCCACGGCCGCCACACCACACTGCCGAGCACCACCCCCCCCCTCCCCCCCACCATCGCGTGACGACGACAAAAAAAGGGGAAAAACGCGCGAGCCCGCAGCTACAACACCGGCAGCAGCTGCTCTCCCCCTCCCCTCGTTCCCGTCGTACGCGATATTTTCGTAACAACGACGACGGCAGCGCTCGAGGGTCACTGTCTCGAATCCGAGTGGTGGGGGGGGAGGATAGGATCTCCTTTTTTTTTTTTCTATTTTTCGCAAAGACATCGACCGCGTAATATTTCCTATAAAATAATGACTGTGTGTGTGTGTGTGTGTATTATAATATAATCATGTTATGCGTCCGGGATAGGAGGGCGAGGCGGGGCGTTTTCTCCCCCTCTGAACTTTTCAAAAATGACTCTGACTATTGTTATTATTATTGTACACCACTCGTACATAATAATACTTCGTTGATATTCCGACCGGATAGATTTTTGTACATTTGATACGGTCAAAATAATAAATACATAAAATAAAAGGACAGCATATATTTTGTATAATGCATTTCTTCGCTTTAATGCTGTAAAGAACATTTAAACAATGAATTTTAAGTTTCGAAAAATTCACTTAAAATATCAACAAATGCACTTGAAATTGTTATTAAATCCACTACAAATTAATAATTTTAAAAATTCAAGAAATTGCTGTGTTATTGGTAAAAAAACGTATTCAATTTCTCAGCCCAAGTAATAAATAACACAAAATCCTGAGGCCTTTTGTAATACTATACTTTTTGATGTATGAATCATCATGCTTCTCTCTGATAAAATTTCTGTGTGTGACTATGGTTATTAATAGGGCCCGGATTTCAATGTAAAATGCATATTTTTTTAGGTGATCATAGGAAATGCTTTCCAACTATAAAATTTGTTTCATGTGACAGAGACCTCAAAACTAAAACTTTTACTGTGCATATTTCGATGTTTTTTCATTTTTAGGGCATATTTCAGCTTTTTCAGTCTTCTTAATCGTTTTAATGCATAATAAATTGAACTATAAACCTACAATTTTAATTTATAATATCTGTACATTATACAAGTCAATAACTTAAATTTAACTAATTGAAAATATTATTTTCCATGTTTTTCGGTTTTTTCCTCAATATAAAATATATAAATCTCTCTGTATTTGCTGTAATGTTTGAATCTTATCTTTACTTATGGTCACCGGGACTCGACAGACGGCAAATAGTAAAATAAATTAAAATATTAATATGTACAAGATATTTTTTCAGTGCATTTTTACAATAAAATAAATTTTTTAATGGGAAATTAATTTTTTAAGTGAATTTTTGACTGTTTTTTAGAGCATTTTTCGATGATTTTTAGTGCATTTAAATCCGGGCCCTAGTTATTAATAATTATTATTTATGACAATAATTTAATATGGTATAGATTTTTGTAGATGTGACGAATTTCGGTGAATGGTATCTACGTGGTGCCACCACGTTATTATCGAGCGCATGTATGATTTCAAAGAAAAATTATAATATAATATCGTGGAACGAGAATAATTTAAGCCAGGGGTCTCTTAACGTTTATTCTGCTTGAGGGTGACTCTGAGTGAACTAGAGTGTTTATATAAACTCTGAACAAGTAAGTACACATTGACACGAGAAACGCAATAATTTTTATATTATTGCACAGGTCTAATGCATTTATGTAAAGTAAAAATTATTTTTACATTTATTCTTAATATTGAATTCGAGGAGTAAGAGTAAATAATTGGCGTTTTAATGATCACAGGTGCTCAAACAATAATAATAATAATAATAATAATATACTTTAAAGTTTATTCGTGGCCATAATTTGGAGACTCTCATTATAAGTTATATTGACTGAGCCAAAATATAAATGTTCAGCGAATCGACATATTTATAAATCCCAAAAGTCTCTCAAAAAGCTTTAAACACGTGCATTTTTCTTTCTTTTTTTTTTTTTTTTTTTTTTTTTTTTTGAAAACTGGTAACCTTACATGACTTTGAGTGTAAAGCTAATGTAAGCCCACACAAGCCTACCCCTAATCCACCCTTATGGTATAAATTACTTCTGTGTAGTAAAATACAGGATAAAATATATAAGTCACGAACATGAAACATATTTTAATAATAATTATTACATATTTTATTCTGTCGACAGGCGCATTTGTATGGGGGGGGGCGAATAAAAATTCCACGAACGGGGTTGACGAGTGGCCCCCTGAGATAAATCTAGATTGGGGCCGACACTACACACAGGGGACACGACAGCCGCCGCCAATAACCGTCGTCGTCTGCGGCGGAGGCGTTCGAAGGTCGGTTTCGTCACGGTGACGCGGCTGCCGAGGGAAACACCAGTGACTTCTCGGGCGTAACGACGCAAAACGTTACACGGCATACGTAATATTATAGAGTCGAAACAATGAGACGGGAAACGAATAAACACCACTATAAACCGTCGCTGTAAAACGCCAAGTCAAAAAACACAGTGTTCGTTTTAATCAAATTTTGACTTGAAGTGAATTTTTAAGACGTGAGCTGAATTCGAAAAAAAAACCCGGACATACTTCGCACGATGGGTGTTTTTCGCACGGCGGGTGTGATTCTCTTGACGGGTGTATTGAATTTTAAAGAAACGATAAATCATTTCTTCAATAAAACGATTCTGAACGAAGGCAGTTAATAATATAAAAAATAAATGAGAAAAAAAATGTTAGAAAAATTTCCAAAATTTTTTTTTCACATTTCCAAAATTTTCTTGCGCCAAAATCGTTCTCATATTATTTTCTGTCTATATTTAAATTTTCATATAGTTCGGATCAAAAAATGATAGTTTCCGAGTAGTTTTTGTCAAATTTTAGGTAGTTTTTTCCAAAAAAAAAAAAAAATTGAAGAATTGAGAAATTCATAAAATCACCTTTCTAAAGTACTATATAAAGACAAATCCGGTTTCAAAAAGTTACTGATCGAAACTTTTGGACAAGTATTTCCATACAAAAAGTTGTTCATAGAAAAAAAATAATAAACATCAATGTAAAAACACTAGCTTCTTTACTTCGTTCAGAATCTAAAACACAGTGTTAATTTTAATCAAATTTTGACTTTAAGTGAATTTTTAAGACGTGAGCTAAATTCGAAAAAAAAAAATGAAGTTGCATAATAATTATTTTGTGATTATTCACACAACACAACTTATCAACAACACTAGAAACCACACCCTTTTCCAACTTACACATCATCACACTTCATATGGTCAGAATGCTAAGAGGACGCAATGAGCTTACTCCCCAACACACATTCTAGGAATAAGACTACCTTTCTTATTTTTGTAATAATTTTATATTGTATTCATTTTATCTCATTGTTTTGAACTGTTTTATAATATAATACATAAATTGTATCCGAAATATTGCCTGCTTAGGGGTGTTATGATAAAAAAATATAAAAATAAAATGTAAAAGTCTTATGGAATGTTCAATGTATCTTCAACCTATCCGTTATGGTGTACCTAAATCAACGGATCAGTTTTGATGATCGTCAGTACTTAGTCGGCAAAACATAATATTATGTGAAAAAAATAATAATAATACAACCAGAACGATATTACACTGCAATACTGTACTATAATTTATTTTGTAAATATATATTTTATTATTTCGTACACAACAGGTTGGCGTTATTCAAATCGGGTACGCGGCGAAAACGTTTTACCAAATACTTTAGACCGACTCGCGACTTCGTGATTTGAATCGAATTCGGAAAAATAACAGAGACTCTTTTTTTATTGCTATTCATTCACCCCCATCTCACTACATCATCACTCACTACTCACTCCAATACTCACGATATTTTAACGGATTCGTGCGTTTCTCGCGTCACACGTTTACACACACACACACACACACACACACTCACACACACACACACACACACACACACACACACACACACACACACACACACACACACACACACACACACACACACACACACACACACACACACACACACAAACACACACACACACACACACACACACACACACACACACACACACACACACACACACACACACACACACACACACACACACACACACACACACACACACACACACGTCCTCCGCGCAAAATATTAAACATTAGCGCGTAATACAATATTATATAATAAACGATTAACTCGCCCACCCTCGATCGTATTCTTGAGGGGTGAATTATTTTTGCGCGTCTTTCGGGTCGACCGTTTTTTGAAGCGAATTTCCAAATTTGATTTTGTACACGTTTTAATGTGAAAAAAAATATTACGGTAGCGTGAGGTGGTTACTCGCGGTCGCGTTTTGGCCCGTATACATTTTTTCCTCCAAAAATCACATTCTATTGTCCTGTACTGTCTTTTTCCTTCACTTCCCTTTTCCTTCGAAAAACAGTATATATAAAACTTTCTCATGTCAATCGTATACACAGACTACATTATATTAAATAGTAAGTATGCGTTTTGAAAAAGTGACTGGTATACTCTAATGTTCTAATTGTAGCTGTCGGTTCGTATAAAAGTCAATAAAGCACAGAACAATAGGATCGTCTAAATGGAAAAATTAACCATTGATAACGTGCATGCCCAAGTATAAAACGTTCCATAGCATAACTATTTTAAACTGCTTTTTTTACTACTTTAAGGTTAGTTTAGTCTCCACTAAACTGTTTTCATACTTCATGTTCTTATATCTAATTTAATATTTCAAGAGAACCGACGTTTAGTATAATATATACAGATATATATATATATAATTCAATTTCAAGTGGAGGGGGGAGTACAGGGTTCATCACATCATACACAGTTTTTCAAAATGTTTGTCCGTTTAAATAGCCGTAGAAAAAAATTAATCTGGAGGAATATGAAAAGTTGAGGCTAGAATGGCGTATTTCATTTGTGGAGGAAAAAGGATTTTATTTTTTTTCTTTCTTTTAGAGGAGAATGGACAATGGAGGAAAACGGTCCCGCTCTGGCATTATTGGATCCGTAGTACACGTGAAATAATAATAAAATAGAGCTTTTACGCGAGTACTTACAGTACAGTAACTGCGGTGTTATAATAATATCACACAGCACTAACCTCCTGTTGTAAGTCTCACGTGTATTTTTCGGTTTTTAAAACCGCTCACGGAACGAGCTTATAATATAATACACTCGGACGAATTCACTCTCATCACACGACCGACGACGCGCGTGTACGTTTATAAAACGGCGATTTTTTATTGGTTTTTTGGCAAAAGCTTTTGCGCGCCCCGGATATTTATATTCTCTTGACATCCGGTCGAAACGGGGCGAATGCTATTATTATTATTATTATTGTACGTGACGATTCTATGGCGGTATTCTGGAACACAACTGAAATTCATACGTGTCCGTAGCAGTTTGTCCACCAAAAAATATAATATTAAAACCTCTGCTGCTGCTGCTAACACCCAGGGCCGTGGAAAGAAATCAAGGGCCTCCGGGGACAAACTAATCCGGACCCCCTCCCTATATCGAATATTAAACTTACTACTACTACTACTACTACTTACACCCAGAGTTTTCTCGTTTAAAATGTGTATAACAAAAAGGTTTCAAAGAAAAAAATCATATAACACGGAATAAAGTGATTATTATATTATTATTAATAGAAAAATATAATAATCTACATAGACTTTTCGCGTTGTCTACACTCTAGAAATATTAAATAACTAATATTTTTTACTCATCGAAAACAAATCGTTCAACAACAGATTGATTTCGTGAAGTCTGTTTGCAAAATTAATACTTACCTATGTCCAGCATATTTCAGGGCACTTGTATGAAGTACACTTTGATTTGATACGCCAATCAAATCAATTTAAATTTAAAATTGTAACTTATTAGTTACACACAACTAATATCACGCATGCGCATTTGTGACAAGTCACCTGAAATTCAAAGGTGGTGGGGATGATGTTGGACACAGTTCAGTATAAGAGTAAAATTATAGTATATCTTCATCCATGGTATATTATCTAAACGTTGATACTATATTGTGTATACTCACTAGGACGAAAAATATGGCAAAATGCAACTTACTTTTTGGATTGCCCCTCGTATCTGCGGGCAACCGCATTCCCACCCCCCGATTTACTGACAAAACGAATCAAAGGGTTATCGTGTATATTCGCGCCAAACGCGCCTGTTGGCGAGGAGTCTGCTGTACCCCCAAGTATTATATTGTAAATTTTCACAACGTATGTACGTATTATATCGTAGAAATAGCACAACAAAGAAACGCGCGCGTATTATGCATTCGTCTGAATAAATACAGGGTGATTATTATAATAGCTCACAATATAATAGTGTTTACCCGCAGTGTTCTAGAAAACAATATTGTATATTAGATTTTGGAATGTCTTAACTCGCGTTCCGTGACATATTACGACACATTTTATAGCGTTTGTGTAGGAAATTCAACGATTTTATTATCTCCGTGGTAAACGAAACGTCAATGTTTTGATTTATACAAAACGAGAACCGTAAGGGCTCTATTTTTAATTTCCTATTTTCGTTTTTGTATATAATTTTAATTAACACGAATGCCGCCCCGTTTGCGTGGTACCGAATGCGATCCACTTCGAACGAGGGTCGTTTCGAACGAGAATTACTAACCTCTCGGACGCCATTTTAACTACAGCTTCAAAACGATATATTATTTACGAGGTAATGCGAGACAACAACCGCTGCACGGGAGAAATGTTATTTCCGAGAGGCAAACGATGATATTATTATGACGTTATGATTAGGGAAGGACGGGGTACATTTCGCGTTACGTGATAATAATATAGTACACAATATAAATCACGGCGAATGTCGTCGCCGCGAACGGCGTCGAACGACGATCTCGAAAAACGAACTATTAAATCACGCGTTTTCAAACAGCCGTCATTCGTAAAATATCAAAACGTTTTTGAAACGTTTTTGAAAATTGACGGTAAATCGATAAGTATAATATTATTATGCTGGGCTCGAAAAACAAAATTTCATTTTTGTCGTTTAAACTTTGTTCGTTGTATATTGCTTATCGTTTTTCAGAAATTTAAAAGGTTATTCAATTTTTACGTTTAATGTTTATTATAAATTTAAAAGTTATTCAATTTTAGCGTTTAACGTGATAGTGATCATTTTTAACACTATTAATTTTTTATTACATTCATCCCGTAGAAATGATAATAAAATATGTAAAAAAAAAAAAAGAACGAAAGTTAATAATAATATTTTATTAACGCCTTCTTGTTTCACAACTTTTTTTCGTTTTCTGATATGGTACGTTTTAGGCTAATTTAATCGTTTCGTTTATTGTTTTGTTCTGTTTCTCGATTTACCTACATTTTCGCGTATCGTTCAAACAGTTCTAACCTAACCTAAACAAAACATGTTTAGTGACATTTAAAATGAGCGTTTGTTAATTATTACTTTTAACTATACGCTTTCCGTTATCTATTTCAATCGTTTTTAGATTCTGAACGAAGTGTTTTTACAATAATATTTATTTATTTTTTTAATTATTTTTTTCTGCGTACACCTTTTCGTACGGAAATACATGTTTAAAAGTTTCGATCAGTAACTTTTTGAAACCGTATTTGCCTCTAGATGGTACTTTAGAGAGGTCATTTTTTAAATTTCTCAATTCTTTTTTTCCGAAAAAACCATCCAAAATTTGACAAAAACGACTGGGAAACCATCATTTTTTAATCCGAACTATATGAAAATTTAAACATAGATAAAAAATAATACAAGAAAGATTTTGGCGCAAGAAAATTTTGGAAATGTGAAAAAAAAATTTTGGACATTCTTTTTTTCTCATTTGTTCTTTATGTTATTAACTTCCCTCGTTCAGAATCGTTTTATTGAAGAAATTATTTTCTCGTTTCTTTGAAATTCAATACACCCTCTCAAGAGTCCCCCCACCCGTCGTGCGAAGAACACCCATCGTGCGAAATATGTCCGTTTTTTTTTTTTTCTTTTTTTTTTTTTGTCACAGTCACAACGTTATGAAAACCGTTTTCGAGCTCTGAACTATTATTATAAATATTATATTACGTACCTCCTATAAATGGCTATGATCCGTGTTTATAATTAAAATATATCGAAAACGTCGCGGTCGCCGGCTGTCTCGGGGGGGGGGAGGTGGTCGAAATCGGTCAAAATACAAAAAAAAAAAAAAAAAAAATTACGACGTTTGAAAAACGACGTAATTTACGTCGTAGTCGAAATTTTTCAAAACCGACGAGCATTCCGTAGACGGCCGTCGAGAACACCCATTATTGTATATGAATGTATATATATATATATATATAAGTGCAGGGTGTGTGTGTGTGTACAATATACGCGTATACCTATGTAGTATGTGTTATATAAATACGCACTGGAAAACGGGTGGCGCGCGTATTTTATACTACAATACTACGGGTACAACACACGCACACACGTTTGCAGCTGTCCCCGGAGCGGTCGCGTGCCCGAACATCTGCTGACGCCGCCGCCGCCGCCGCGGCCACGACGATTGCACATGGCCCGCCTCTAGCGCGCCGCCGCGCCGTGAGCACAACAACCGGTTGTCGTCGATGCATGCCGCCCCTGCGCACAGCAGTCAAACGTCGTCGCCGTCATCGCGAGTCGCGTGTATACCCCGGCAACGAGCCCCGCCGAGAGACTGACCGTCGCCGCCGCGCGTAACGTCCCCGGTGTTTTTATTAACTTTTTTTTTTTTTTATTAATTATCGATATTCCGCTCGCGATCGCGACGATACACGCCACTGTACTTCGGTAGCCAAAAGTGTGAATGCTGCGAGTGATCGAAGTAACGTAAACGTAACCGTCACCCTGTGCGGGCAACGAACGAGCGCGCCAAAGCGATCGGTTTCACCGTCGCCGCAGCGTCGACGCGCGATTCTACGACGCGCGTTTGACGAACGTTCAAATCGTTTCTCGTACTAACCAGGTTAGTAGAAAACGTTGCGTTATTTGATTTTATTATTATTTTATTTTTTTTTATCGCCGGACGATTGAGGGGAGGAGGTGGATCTTGTAATCAGGGGTATGAGCAAAAGAAAAAAAAAAATGATTTTCGAAAAATGTTCAAATCATTTAATGAGTTTTCAAAGGGACTGGGTAAAATATAATACAAAATATATTAGTCTCTTAAAATATTTTTCCCTATAGTTTCGTTTGGTATACTTCACTGTGTTTTAAATTGTGTCGTATTCACATAGCGTACTCGCAAAGTAAGACGTCTATAACATAAAAATACTACTAGATATAGTATTTCTGTCTGTGTACTAAATTTTCAAATAACTTATTTGAAAAAGTCCCGATTATTTAAATATAAAGTTTTTGATTTAATTTTTGGTTTAATATCTGCAAGTTCATATTATTATTGTGTTACGAACATATTCGGTGATTTTTTTTTTTTTTTTAACGGTAATAAAAACTATAATAGCCAATAGGTCTTATATGTACCATTATACTATATTGTAAGTTATAACAAGTATTGTGTATCTAATACTGTGTAATTCATAACGTTTAATAAATAAATAAATAAATAATTTTAAATACCTAGTTATTGTTTTTTTTTTTTTACTTTTAGCATCTATAATTGTCTAATATTTGAGGTCTGAGGGACGGATTAATTTGAGGGATGGATGAGTGGGAGGGGGGAGACACAGACTTTGTGATACGCAAAAACATCCTCCCTCCCGACGACATTTTATATACCCTTATATTTTATATTACAACTTACGGGTAATTCATGCCGAGCGAGAAATCAAAACGAAAACTCGAATATTTTTCCAACGTGGTGCGGACGAGACTGTCTAAATTATTTTTAAAAACAAAAACTCCGCGTGGACCCGGAATTATAGTAGATGCGTCGTATCCGTGTATATCATTATATCATCCGTATATACGACGACGAACGCGGAACTCGATTCACTTGGGAACCACTTCGATCTAATAATAATTTATGTATCCGTCGAGCCCGGTCCGGAGAAAAGGTCGTTTATGCACGATACCTTTTATACAGTTTTACTCTTCAACAATAAATACGACGATAAATTCAATAAACTTTTGTTTTGCTTTTGTTTTTTTTTTACAAATTACATACAAATTGTATGAGTAACCCCACATACAAAGTTCACCAATTCGTTCGGTAATTTCAAAAACAAAAACAATTAATACCGAAATGGGTTTTTTAATTTCGCTTAAATATGCTCAATTTTTGAAGGGACGAAACATATAAGATCCACACTACTCATACAATACCTAACCTCTATGTTTTGAGTTAACACAACAGTGAATATCCATGTGCATAATATATTTATCGAATGTCATTATATATATTCTAACATAATTATTAAGAATAAGTAATGAATTAACATTGTAGGTTAAATTAATATAATATAATATCCGTGTTATAATTTGATCTATATTATGTCTGTGTTTACGAGTTGAGAACAGTGACACATCGTTATTTAGTGCTTAAAATTCACAATTTATTACATAATATCATGTGAATTGTATCGTATATGCTTTGTTTCGCTTCGCGACAGTCGGTTAAGAAACTTACAGTTTGAGGCACAAACGTTATCTGTTAATAAACTTAGTTAATACACTATTATAGGTCAATTTTTTGGGTTAGACAATATTATTGTAAAGATACCAAGACTACATATACTGCCAAAACGGGAAACGATAAAAATGACGAACTATTTTAATAGTGCTATAACTTCAAAATGAGATTGTTTTCAATTACAATTAATGAAATAACACGACGTGCTTGCGATATAGTTTCAAAACTAGTGAACTAGTATATTATACTTACCTAATAACTACTCAAAAATTTACAAAAACGTTTTTTAGTCTAAATTTTATGAAAATTTAAATATAGATAGGCAATAATATGAAAAATGTTTTGGTGAAAGAAAATGTTTGATTTGTGAAATTTTTTTTCCATCTTTTTTTTGTCATCAAAACTTTTTTCTTTATCTCTTTTAATAACAGAATTTTACACTAAATGACTCAGTAAAAAACAATTTTCGTTCTAAAATTAATAAACATAAATAACTTTTAAATAAAATTGTCTTGAATAAACTGAAGCTCCGCTCAGAGTCGTTTTATTATCGAAGAAATGATTTATCGTTTTTTTTTTTTTTTTTAAATTCATTACAACAACCCAGAGCGTCCCCCACCCGTGGAGTGAAGAATACCCATGGTACGAAGTATGCCCGGCTTTTTATTATTAGATCCTAAAATTTAAATGCGTATTTTAATAGTTTTATGGAAAAATCAAAATTGCAAAACCTAAACCTATTTTTTTTTTTTGAAAATATAGATGCTTAAAATTAATTTAATAAAAACATATTATTTTGACTGAGTAAATTATATTTATAGAAAAATAAATAGATAATACACTTGTAAATTACAATAATAAAAAGACACACACACCCCTTTTTTAAAACAGGAGCAGTCTCTGTTTAAAGTCTTATTACGAACCACTGGTTTATACCAGTTATGTTATCAGCATATCACGCAGGTACGCTATATAATATACATTTCATTTTAATCAGCCGCCAAAACCCTTTTAATCGCTCTTAAAACGTCTTCCTCTCTCTCTCTCTCTCTCTGTCTGTCTCTTAAAACTGAAAGTGATAAATGTATCAACGTTTTGTCTTGCTGTACAAATGACAAGACTCGACTCGTAGAAAGCAAACTAATTTTTTTTTTTTTTGCGCAACCTTCAGAGAAACAAACTTCTCATGACAGTAATGATTACGTTCAATTAATACAAATCAACTCTGTAACAACTACACCACTACTGTCCACCACGCAACAATGCAAGTTTATTTTTAAAAATATTTGCATTTGTAAAAAAAAAAAAGATTTAAACGATATCATTTATGAAAAAAAAAAAAAAACCTACCGTTCAATATCAATCATTTATCACTGTCTCCAAAATAAATATTGTCATTAAAAATTCAGAATTATTATTTATTCGTTAGTGTAGAAGACATTATTTTCACACGTACAATTACATGAAAAATTATATCACAATACACGTTGAGAGAAGATATTTCAATTCGTCATCCGTTTCTAAATTAATTATTTATTTATATAAATCATAATATTATATGTATTATTTTTCCTACACATTACACAACACCATCTGTTGCATCATTCTTTAAATTTGATTGTGTGTGTGTGTGTGTACTGATATATTATAAGCAGTAAATATCTATGTTCTATTTTTATAAGTTCCTTGAATTTCTTGAACGTTTTATTAGCAAGTGAAACAACAACAATTGCATTGTTCTAGAAGAGAAATTAAGAATTTCGAAAAGAATAAAATGTCTTAGGTGAATTACAAAAGGAGTAAAGGTATATTTTATTGTGTAACCTGAATGGGTAATGAATTTAATTTGTGGGCAAACCTACGCTAAAATATAAAATTACCACTTTTTTTTAAACCTTCAAATATACGTAAAAGTTTTAATTCTATCGAGTTAATACGAGCTAAATCATTTTTTTACAAAATAAGTGTATATTAATAAATTGCACATTTAGGCAACAAATATCCTTTAGAAGTTTAATAAAAGTACAATATTAAAATATCTATCCACTGATAAATTTCAAGAGTTAATAATTAGTTTTACTGTTTTCATAAATATTAGATTTACTAAATTGTATACGTGTACAATAATTATTATATTATTTGTAAAAGTGATCATATTTGAGTTTATAATTGGAATGTAAAATTTTTGATTATGGTTAGGTTCAAATATTCTATCACAAATGTATTTTTGTGTGTTGCAAAATAATAATAATAATGAATTCGTTCATAAACTTTTAACGTGTCCCACTTTACAGATTTAAAATGTGTGATAATCTCTTACCACCGATATAAATGGTTAGGTTATAATACCCGTTATTTTAATATAAGGGGGTGGGCGCTCTTTTCGGATACACCTTTCTCCTTTCTCCGTGCATTGTCTCTTTTCGGTCAAAATGAAACATTCCGCTTTTCATCTCGTTAAAACTCTAAAACTAACTAATAGTAATAGAAACTCGAAATTTTCACCCATCATCAACAATATAATGTAATACAGACGTACACACGTTGACGTCTGATGATATTTTACGAAAAATTGAAAGTTTCAGTGCGATAACAAAATAACTCCATTTTCAAAAACTTTTCAGGGGACAAATAAAATTTAATATTTTAAAATCCACAAAGACCAAATCGTTTATTTAAATATTTGAAATTGTAGTTCACATCGATACCAATCGATACGTAATCAAAAAAAATTAATAAAATATTATTATAAGGAGTGATGGCCAATACATATTTATAGGTAGTGCCGAGAGGGAGGGAATGCGCGCGCATATTTCATTCCGACCGCCTAAATAGGGCGTTTATTAATAGTAAGGGTGACGAAAAAAAAAAAAAACGTGTCCCGCCTCGACGTAATACGTTATTTTGAAAACCACACGACTTTTGTACGCGAAAAGCATAATATATGCGCACGATAAACGGCGGTCGATTATTATCACGAGCTAATTAATACGTTGTTTAATTACGAATAATTTCGATTCGATTAGCCCAAAAAAATATTGGCGAAAATTAACTGGGCCAATTTTCACGGTCATTTAATAATACAAACCGCGATATGACAGTTGGATTAATAATTGACCGTTGTACAAACATATTTTACAGTATACAAGTAAAATAAATATGACGTCGGTTCGGGTTAATAATAATTCATTGTCTCGTACTTGGTCAGACGCAAGGCCGTGGCCAAGGGAGGGGTTTCATGGTTCAAACCCCCCTCCCTGAAATTTATTTTCAAATCGAAATGAATAAAATTATATGACAATTAAAATAATTAATAAAATTGTTTTGTGTAAAATTGCATTAACTCCATGGTAATGTAATTATTATTATTATGGCGAACAGATTTTGTTCAGATTTTTTTGTCATAATTTATTTGTATATGGCCAAACAGTATTATTCGAGGTTGTACTTTTCATCAAGGCCAAGCGTGGTTTAGAAAATTACAAAATTTGTTTCTATCTAAACTTTATAATGAAAGAGACACATGACAGATGATGGAAAATTTTTAAATTTTATTTTTCGTCTCCCGTTCCTTGAACCTAATGTGAAGTCGAAGATTCGTTTGTTTTTTATTTAATTGCAGATAATATGCCATCTAATTATTAAAATAGTACAATTTTGCGATTATTTAACAAAAACTTATATGCAAGGCTTATTCCCTCCTTCTTTGTGGGCATCGAAATCACAATGTTATGTAACAAATAATGTATGTGAATCTTTTTCATTCAAAATTTAACGCATATTTTTATCATCATCATCCATCACTATATAAATTTATATATGGTATACAGGAGATTCAAGTTGACACATGTATAAAAATTAGGAGTACAGAAGAATGTGTAATACGAAAAAGAAATAAAGCGACAACGTTAAAATAAAAATTTATTAACGAACAGCGACAAATGACAAACGAATTTCAAGATATGAATTTTTGAAAAAAGTACGTTTTAAGAATAAACGATAAAATGTTAATTAGGTGTCTATTGTATTATTATTTTATTTTTTTAAACTAATTTTTTTTTTTTTTATGATAATAAGATCCCTCTACGATCTTTTAAAATAATTTTTAATAATAATGATATTTTTCAATTTTAAAAATTGGTTTGTCTTTCGTAACGATATGTATGTATATATAGAAGGTACATAAAATAAATTGCCGCAGATTATATAATCTTAATTTTTTTTGTTTTTTCCGCAGTTTACATGTCGATTTTTAGAAAAAAATTAATTTTGCCGCCGTTTACCGTCTCCCAACGCGGCTGCTGTAAAACCGTGTTTTTTTTTTTTTTATAACGGTCAGAACACGAAAGACGACCGATTCGTATTCGGTGTGTACGAAAATTCGACGTGCACGCGCGAAACGAGCAAAATCGCGTGGCGGCAACACACGTTTTCGCGAACTACCTATAGAGCGGAAAAATCACCGAAATGTCACCCGAAGGGAAAATGCGTCGCGCGGAAAAACGTACACAAAAACCGTGGACCGCGCGCGCGAACACAATTCAAATTCGCTTCGTCCCTCCTTTGCCCCGGCCAGCGAATAAAACGTATAAGTATAATAATAAAATATGTCGTCCCACGTCGCGCATATAATCATATAGTGTTCTCGTCGCTCCGATCGATAACTCACGGAAAATGTTACGAGAAATATGCGGTTCACGCGTTGTCTGAGACACATTATTATATGATGACGTGATGATAGGATTATTTTTTTGTATGCCCCGAGAACTCGCGGTGGTGGAACGGTGTCAATACGTACAGACTTCAAAATATTGCAACTTAATTCGTGTGCCAATGAATAAAAAAAAAATAATAATAATAATAATAATAATTATAAAAAAAGGGACCACGACGCACAAGTTCTTTTTTGTTGAAACGTAAAAATATATATATATATATACATGTGTATACGAAAGTACTTTATACGAGTGCCACTGTATTCAACCAGAAACAAAAAAAAAAAAAAAGGGTTGGTTTAAATTATATATATGGTATTAAATGATATTACTATATATATATATATATATACATATTTTTTTTTTTTTTTGAACTCCACTACACCGAATGCCATTATAATCAATATAAACGCAAAATTATGTGTTACGGTAGAAATTCATTCGGAATTTTTTTTTATATACACAAGTACACGAGTACTAGCTGTGTGCAGTTCTATTGTGAATTCGTCTAATATATGCGAGAGAGTGTCTCACTTTTGGATTTTGAACAAAGTGAAGAAGCTAGTGTTTTTACAATGATGTTTATTATTTTTTTTTTTCTGTGTACAACTTTTCGTATGAAAATACTTGTCCAAAAGTTTCGGATTTGCCTCTAGAATCTAAATGGTACTTAAGAGTGGTCATTTCTTGAATTTCTCAATTCTTCAATTTTTTTTT